>ML402972.1:29343-188662 GCA_005239525.1 Nicotiana knightiana
AATTATCGATTAATTAGCAACCATGAGTGAATTATATGAAAGGGAGAGTGAATTAGAATGCAATATGAATGGTGAATTGATCACAACCCTGGAATATTTGTCTTTATTGAATACACAACAATATTCTCGTTACTTGATAATTAGTTCATATAATCGTAGAATAAATTAGTTATATTCTTGGACTTTGTTTTGGCTCGATTAAATAACAATTAGAATGATTCAGTAAGTAGTTTACGCAAGTCCCTGTGGGTTCGACATTCGATTTAACATTATATTACTTGCTACGACCACGTATACTTGCGTGTGCGTTTGGGACCAACACTGCTCCCTCAGTGATTCTTAGTGCTAGACTCCTCTCGTTCTTTGGACCATCCATCTTCATTGTCTGCCTTCTGAGTTCATAGGCAGTGAGGTTTCCAATCAGCTCATCCAATCTTAGGGTTGCCATATTTTTGGATTCATGGATAGCAGTGATTTTGCTTTCCCAGGAAATAGGAAAGACCCTTGTCAGGATCTTCTCAATCATGTCCTCTTCAAGAATGACTCTTCCAAGAGAATTTAGTTCATTAGTCAAGGTTGTGAACCTTGTGTACATCTCTTGCATAGTCTCTCCTTCTTTCATAGTGAAGTTTTCATAGTGAGAGTATAGTAGAGTACCTCTTGACCATTATACTTGAGGTGTTCCTTCATGGGATACTTGCAAGGTATCCCAGATCTCTTTGGCAGTGGTGCAGCTTTGGATTCTGTTGTACTCATCTGGACCTAGTCCACACACTAGCCACTTTTTGGCCTTTGCACTCTTCTCCCATTTCTTCAGATCCTCAGCTGTGCAGTCAGCTCTAGTCTTTGGTACATCTATACCTTTAGCAGTTTTCATCATAGTAGCTAGAGGACCATTAGTGACTATGTCCCAGAGTTCATAGTCTTCTCCAATCAGGTGGTCCTTCATCCTGTTTTTCCACCAAGAGTAATACTGGCCATTGAAGAGTGGTGGCCTTGTAGTTGATTGACCTTCCTAGTTTCCAGGTGGTGCACTCATCTAGATCATCTCCAAGGTGTTAGCCTTTCAATGATAACCTTCTCTGATACCAATTGATGATTTAGACGTCAATACCACACAAGAAGATAGATTAATTTGTGTGGTACCTAATTTTCGAGTGTTGTCCCTCTAGAAAAACCTGGTTCTTCTTGATGTTCCAACTTCTACTGTTGCGAAACAATAAAAGCAGTAAAGTAAAAATAAAGAGATTTTTACATGGAAAACACCTGGCTCAAAAGGTGAAAAAACCACGACCTACTCCTCAGTAAGATTTTCTTAAACTCTTCACTAAAACTCTGAGCCAAACGGACTTACAAAATAAACTCTTTTGTAATCCTAGGACTAACTCTAATCCCTTCGTAGTAATTAGCCTCTAGCTAATTTCTACAAGCTTAAAGTTAAATCTAACTTGAACAATGCGTACCTATTACAATTGCTTCTATGAAAGCTGAAAAGATACAATATTTAATCTCCTACTACAACCAACTAGACTCAATGACAAACATATGGAACTGGTTCTTCTAGTTGGTCTGTAGCCTTTGTGTCGCACAGTAATTCTACTTGCAAAATATCTGGGAATTTTGCTTTCAGATCTTGATTCACTTCTGCACTTGTGCGTTCTTGATTCAAGCAAGAATACTTCAATTATTTATAAAGTCAGTTGTTGAGTTTGTCGTTCAGCTCTGGTACAACTCCACCTAGGAGAACGAATTCGTATTAAACTCAACTTCCTTCCTTCGTTACTGTCCTTGCTGAATTCAACTTCTATTCTCTCATCAATTTGCAACCTTTTCGCATTAGGATACACTCTCCTTGTTCGTTGATACTTCACATTCGCATTCATCTCCTATGCATATAAGGTTTATGTGCCAACGCGTCAGGTCAAGCATGTGTGCTCTGATGGACCTGGTTCAACTGGTCAGACATTTGTCAATCTTCAAAATTATGCAGTAACTTGGGTCAACACAAGGGGCAGGCACAGGCAGACCACCTTGCTAAAACATCTGTGGGAGGAGAATACGAACCCTTGAAAATGTATTTTCCCGATGAAGAGGTATCATTCGTAGGAGAAGACATTGCTGAAGGCTACGACGGTTGGAGAATGTTCTTTGACGGAGCGGCGAACTTCAAAGGAGTCGGCATAGGAGTCGTCTTGGTATAAAAAATTGGTCAACATTATCCAGTATCTGTGAAACTCAGATTCCCCTGCACCAACAACATGGCGGAATACGAAGCTTGCATATTAGGGCTCAACATAGTTGTTGACATGAACATTCAGGAACTGCTAGTAATCGGCGATTCGAATTTGCTTATGCACATGTACAAGAAGAGTGGACTACCATTAATCCAAAGATATTTCCATATTTTCATCATATGCAAGGAATGAAGAAGAGGTTCACAAAGATAGAGTTTCGGCATGTCCCCAGAATTCAGCATGAGTTTGCCGACGCATTGGCTACTTTGTCATCAATGCTACAGCATCCAGACAAGAACTTCATCGATCCTATCCCAGTAAGGATCCATAATCAGCCGGCATATTCTTCTCACATCGAAGAGGAGACAGACGGTAAACCTTGGTTTCACGACATCAAGGAGTATTTGTAAAAGGGAGAATACCCGGAGCATACAAACCATATTCATAAACACATGCTCTGGAGGTTGTCCAATCATTTCTCCAAAGTGGAGGAACCCTATATAGAAGAACTCCTGATATGTGACTATTAAGGTGTGTCAACACAATTGAAGCTTTTAAGCTGCTCGAGGAAATACATGTCGGAACCTGCGGCCCGCATATGAACAGCTTTGTCTTGGCCAAAAAGATACTCAGGGCAGGTTATTTTTGGATGACCATGGAAAGAGATTGAATCTGGTATGTTCAGAAATGCTATCAGTGTCAGGTACATCTAGATATGATAAAAGTGCCACCAAACGAGCTTAATGAAACAAGCTCACCTTGGCCTTTTGCCGCTTGGGGAATGGATGTCATTGGTCCGATCGAGCCCACCGCCTAAAACGAGCATCGGTTTATTTTAGTATCTATCGACTACTTCACTAAATGGGTTGAAGCTGTAACCAAGAAGGTCGTTGTGGATTTTGTTCGCGACCGAATTGTTTGTCGGTTCGGGGTTCCAGAGTACATCATCACTGACAATGCCGCCAATCTCAACAATGATTTGATGAAAGCCATGTGTGAGACTTTCAAAATCAAGCACAAGAATTCCACAGCGTATAGACCCTAAATGAACGGAGTCGTGGAAGCTTCCAACAAAAATATCAAGAAAATACTGAGGAAAATGGTAGAAAATCACAAACAATGGCACGAGAAGCTACCATTTTCCATATTGGGATACCGTACCACAGTCTGCACATCAACTGATGCAACTCCTTATCTGTTGGTTTATGGTACTGAGGCTGTTATTCCCGTCGAAGTGGAAATTCCTTCCTTGAGAATCATACAAGAAGTCGAGCTCAGCGACACAGAATAGATAAGGAGCCTCTATAAGCAGCTATCCCTCATAGACGGAAAGAAGATGAATGCAGTGTGCCACAGCCAGCTTTATCAGAACAGAATGTCCAGAGCTTTTGACAAAAGAGTCAAGCCAAGACAGTTCACACCAGTACAACTGGTGTTGAAGAAGATCTTTCCGCATCAAGATGAATCCAAAGGGACATTCTCTCCCAACAGGCAAGGTCCTTATAGGGTTCACAGAGTACAGACACGAGGATCCCTCATACTTGCAGAAATGGACGGAGAAATCTAGCCAAAGCCTATCAATTCAGATGCAGTCAAATGATACTATGTGTAAACTATTTATGTCTCCTCATATGATGTATATTGTACTACGCTCGACCTGATTCCCGTTTAAGAGGGGATACATAGGCAGCCCTATGGGTTCGGTCACAATTTAATAAAATTTCCATTTTCCCCATCATCAAAAACTGGGGCAGAATTTTGAGGAGTTCAGCCAATTGCAGCATATAGAGCAGTCAGAAATGTTGTCTAGTTAACTGGGGCAGAATTTTGAGGAGCCCTCAAAATTCTACGGCAGAAGAAGTCGTGATATCTCTGATCGTGTCACAGTCACCTGTTCATCTAACCAATTTCTAAATTGTATTTTACTATGTCTTTGAAAACTATGCATGCCTGCTTTTGAAATAAAATCTACTTTAGCAAATGCTACCACAATAATTTGAACATGATCTTCAGATAGAGCGGAGAAAATCAAGCAAGCCGAGGGAGGCACAAACCAACCTTCCCCCTGCAAAACTCATGATTTTTCTTTGAATGTAGGATAAGGAATATGCACTCCTTGGAATCACAGCCTTCATAACAACAAAGATACTGAACTCATTCCCATCTAAGAAATACTCTGATATCACCTATTATTTATTCATTGCATGAGACTAAGCATTCTCTCAAATCCTGCATGAGGCTAAGTATTGCCTCCACCTTGCATAAGGCTAAGCACTACCTTCTCCCTGCATGGTACTAAGCCCTGTCCCGAACTTTGCATGAGGCTAAGCCCTGCCTCCCTATTTGCATGAGGCTAAGCATTTCCTCCACATTGCATAAGTCTAAGCTCCGCCTTCTGTTTGCATGAGACTAAGCTTTGTCTCAAACTTTGCATGAGGCTAAGCCCTTCCTCCCTATTTGCATGAGGCTAAGCATTGCCTCTATCTTGAAAAAGTCTAAGCTCTTCCTTCTAATTTCATGAACTAAGATTTGTCTCAAACTTTGCATGAGGCTAAGCCCTGCCTCCCTATATGTATGAGGCTAAGCATTGCCTCCACCTTGCATAAGGCTAAGCCCTGCCTTCTATTTGCATGAGGCTAAGCCCTGCCTCCCTATCTGCATAAGGCTAAACATTTCCTTCTCTCTGCATAGGACTAACCCATGTCCCGATTTTGCATGAGGCTAAGACCTGCCTCCCTATTTGCATGAAGCTAAGCATTGCCTCCACCCTACATGAGGCTAAGCCCTACATCCCTATTGGCATAAGGCTAAGCACTACCTTCACTTGCATGGGACTAAGCATTGTCCCGAATCTTGCATAAGGGTAAGCATTGCCTTCTCCTTGCATTGGACTAAGCGTTGTCCCCAATCACGCACGAGACTAAGAATTGTCTCCATTGCATTATTTATTCAATTCTCCCGGGCTAAGCTCTGCCCTCAACTCCATGCAAGACTAAGCCTTTTCTTGTCACTCCTAGCATCATGTCTTTGCACCCAATGGGATGAAATATCTCCAAATTGTCCAAAGGCATCATAGTCTGAAGGCATCATCTTTATAGTGGGAAGACACCATGCCATAGCCTTAGGATCTCTCAAAACTAGCATATCATTATTCAAAGGCGTCGTGGTTCGGAGGCACCATTTTCATGGCCCGAGAACACCATTTCATGGCCTGCGAATCCCTTACCGCACAATTTATGGCCCGGTACATCATGGTCCAAGGATGTCATCCTCAACCGTCCGAAGACAATTCTCATGGTCTGAAGGGAATTTGCATCATGTTTAAATTCACATAAAGATATATGCTTGCAGCGCATATTTTGATTTGCAGGTAACCCAATGAGCAACCATTACCCCAATTGGAGCAATCCCGCTCTAGTTACTTCACACTATTTCAAACTTGACCGTGTACCGTAACCATTTCACCTTTTAAAACCTTGTGTCCGTTCTTATGATAACTTCATCGGTATATTTCGCCGGTGAATCCAGAACTACACACGGCCTGATTCCTGTAAAACCAATATGTAGGCAGCTCGGAAACCAGAGTGCAGCCTATGTCTCTCGAATCACCCTACTCGGTCAAAACTGGCCATCATATCTTTACCCGATAACTCATTCATCCTTCCCGGGTAAAGAGGGGCAGTTGTTGATACCCAATTTTTCCCTATATTATTTTTAAAATGCATATATATCATCAAAACAATGCATGAGCATAAATTAATATTTTTCCATAATTTCTGTATTTTTAAGGATTTTTTATTAACTTATCCCAATATTTTTATTATATAAACAATTACTAATTGCATCACAAATGGTTTTATGATAATTTTATTTTCTTAATTTTATCATTTATATCTATGCTAAATTTTAATTATTTCACGAATAGCCATATTTACATTTTAGGGTTATAATTGCAATAACTTTGCAATAATAGCCGACAAGTGCATAATTACTTTATTTCACAAGAAAATGACATTTTGTATTTTTATAATATCAAGTAATTATTTTAAATCATTTTTATGCATCAATAGCATTTTTATCATTTATTAGCTATTTTATAAATTATTTATCAAATTAATTGGGTATTTAACAAATAGCCTCTTTTAATTTGTTTTAATTTCGGACTTTAGCCAAAAAATTTACCCTAGCCCAATTAAAATTACAGCCCAAATACCCTTACCCAATTTTAAAACCCTCCAAACACCTCAGATCAAGTCATGGCCGTTGATCTCAAAAGAACAACGGGCCAGGATCATTTGCCTTTTTTATTTACACCAAATGACCCCTAACCCTAGTCATTTTCTTCAACCCCACCGCCCTTGAATCCCTCGTCCTCTCTTCTCTCTCAAACTCTCCCCTAACCCTAGCCTCTTTCACCGGAAACCCTTCAATCCATGGGGTTTCCCTTTGATTTTAGGCCCCAGATGGCCTCCTATCTTAACTGGTTGTTCGATTTTGTTGTTGGTTGAAGGAATCTCGAAGATATTCCACCCAGATTTGGTCTAAACCTCTCATTTTTCTCGATGAACCTGCCTGTGTTCATCTCCATGTTTGTGAGTGCTATTATCTTCACGTTTATGGCTTAAACCTCTGATTCCAAACCAGATTTTCTTCTCACCTCTGTCATTTTTAAAACCCTAGTCTTTTGCTACTCGAGTTTGTTCAGATCCATGTAGATCTGAGATGATTTTATGTTTATTTGATGTTTTTCTTTAAAAAGCCTTCTATTTTTCCTACTATTAAATGATTTTAGTATTTCTCTAAAACTAGGGTTTCGTCTCTTTGTGTTTCTACAATAAGAGTTTGAGTGTTTAATTCTGTTTCTCTTTGTTTGCTTGACTGGTCTTCATATCTATGTTCTAACCCCTAGGATTTCTGCTTATTTCACTTATTGTTTCAACATGTTCCCGTTATTCTTTAGTTCTGTCAATTAAAGGAGATTGGCTGATTTTATTTGCTTAATTAGGGTTCAAATTATATTTTTCTGCTGAGATTGTCACTTTCTGTAATTTTTACCCATTTTCCTCATTTGTGACTCATAATTGGTATTACTTGCCTTAATTAGGTTATTAGCCTGATATATGTTATTTAATCATTTTAACCGGCCCCTTAAATGTCTTTGATTTATTTATTTACCTTTATTAAACCTCAATCTGGGTTGTTAATTGATTCTCCCTTATTTTGAGAGGTCTTTCCCGGATTTTGTTGAGTTATTTGATTGAGTTTAGCCCCAATTAACTGGTTGATTTTATTTGTATACCTTATTTATGAACTCTGAATTGTTCTTTGCCTTATTTGTTTTACCCTGCTAACTGCTATATAATCCCCCATTCTGATTTTTCAAAACACACGAACATACATAGAAAAACACAGAAATACACACACAAACTCTTATTCTCACACCCTCTCAATTGTAGTATTTCTGTTACTTCTATTTGTTGCTCTGTCTAGCCGGCTGAAAGCCAAGGCTAGACTCTTGGATCCTATTTTCTTTCACTTTCCTATTGCTATCCCTTAACTGGTATGCCTCCACTTTTGTTATCATTCAATATGCCATGTAGTTAGACATATGCTCTTCTTGTTTATTGCTTTTAATCAGCATGACTATTTTTGTTATCATGTCCTATTCAATATGCTATGTAGTCAGTCTGTTGTAGATATCAACATGCCTCTGTTTGTCCTATGTTTATGTTTATTGCCCTCTTACTAGCATGCCTAAACTCATGTTAACCTGTCATGTGTTGTTTGTTAGTATAGTTAGTCTACCTTAGCACGTCTCTGTTTAGCCTATGATACTTGTTTACTTATTTCTGAAAATAATATGTTTAGTTCCTACTACCCCACCCCCTTTTGTATGACTGTCTGATTAGAAACTTAATTTCAGCATGTTGTTCTTTGTTTAATACATGTCTATATTCTCACCTAGTAATAGTTAATGAACTAAGTGAAACCCTTGTTTGACTTAATTGTGACTCTGTCCTGTCTATGATTCTAGTGTTCCTGGTGATTGTTTAACTACTGGAACTCTTTCCTGAACGTAACCTGCTAAATGTGATTATGTTTGTAGTGTTTTTGTAATCTTGTAATCTGTTTCTATTCACTTCTAAAATCCAAAGTGTTTTTCTAAAAAACTATCTCCTACTTTTTATACACTATTTTCAACTCCCACTCTTAGATATCTAGGGTCCTGCCCCTTAGTGTGAGCACTTCCTAGGAGTCCATGAGACTCGTCCGAACTCTGACACACTAGGCTGGCCTTCCAAACTTGTTCACAAAACCGTTTCTATGAAAGGTTCTGGTGTGAGCATTGCACGGGGTCCCTGAGGCCCTTGGGAACTTTGACACACCAGAAGCCCGGTTGTGTTATGGACTGCTGGTGTACTCCAGACTTTCTTGAAAGTCTGGCTTCCAGGTTGATTTTGGGCCTGCCAAGGCTCCCTATAGTATAATGAATTTAATTATGTAATTCATTTGTATTTGTCTGTAATAATAATCTCTGTAAAGCAGATATGGGGTTACTAGTAAAAGCTGGGAGGGATTTTTATATATATTTTTGTTGGGTTCGGGTAGAAATCATGCCTATAGGATTGTTGTGATTATTTATATGCATTAGAGACCATGCCTATAGGACGTATCTCATTATTTGTAGTTCTGAATTTCACACATGCATCCTAGAAATCCTGTTATAGGACGTTTATCAATTCTGCATCAAAATTCATGTTTATGCATATTCTCAAGTCTCAAGGTGCATTAGAAACCATGCATGTAGGATCTTCTTTGGGAATTATCAAACATGTCTAACCTTCTGTTAATATCCGCTCACTTAGATATCATGCCTATACGAAACACATATAGAGTCAGTCTTGACACTTAGACATCATGCCTATAGGAAGTAAGTGAAAAAATCACATTATGTGTTTAGATATCATGTCTATAGGAAATAATGCTTATAATCAGTTTCAGCACATAGAAAGCATGCCTATAGGATCTAAAAAAGACGAAATCTGCCTGTTAAAATCAATCTCTGGTTTATAATTATGGTCTGATTAACGTTTAGATACCATGTTCATAGGATTCTGCCCGATTATCACTTAGGCAAGCTTGTAGGATAATTAAGATCTTGGGTTTAAAATTGTGATTTTCTTTCTGCTTGAAACGTGCCAAGATTCAGTAAGTGATAAAATCGGTAGGCAAACGGATAGATACTCACAGCCTCACTTTAATAAAGCTATTGTACATTCTGTTTGTGCTCATTTATATATCCTGCCTACAGGACCCCCTAAATCATTTAAAACTGCTTGTTTGAATAAGCGTGCAATTGTTTGTTTATTTGTGGAGGTAATTATGAGCCCCTTAACTGCTCCTTATGTGATAGTCTTACTTGATTTCTTGTTTGCCGCTTAGATTTTTCCCTTTTAAGCAACATAGGCAAGTTTAGAACCACCTTAAATAGAGGTCCTAAACACCTCCACGGCCATAGGTATGGGACGGGTAGTGCACGCATAAGGTACGCACTGGATACTATTAGAATGCTTAGGTAATAATTAATAAAGGGGAGGTAATTGGGTAGTAAAAGAGATGATGACATGTGCGCTAATGCTACGTGTAACACCTCTATTTGAGGAAGGTCACCGAGTATTGCATAGAAGTGATCCTATAGGCTAATAAACCTAGGACCCCTTTAATTTTCATTTTAAAGTAATCTTTATTTGTTTTTTCAACTTTTTTTATTTTCCTTTAAAGGCTAATTCGCTTAAATTGAGTTTGGCCGGGACCCACCATTGTGGACCTCGAGGGGTGCCTACCACCTTCCCCGCAAGGTAATTTCGAGCCCTTACCCAATCTCTGGTGATGCAAACTTGTTTATGATTTATTTGCTTTAGGTGCCCTAACGCACCTTAATCCGTTAGGTGGCGACTCTTCAAATCCCATACCCCGTCCCAAAGGGAAGGGAGTTGTCTCATTAAATGTCGAAACCCCGACTTCGCGAGGAAAAAGGGGAACGCGACAGTATGCACTCCATAAGAAAGTGCTCATTAGTTGCGTTATGAGCACACTTAAGATTTTGGAGTATTATCCATGCAGCATATATGTTGACAATTATACAGCTATAGAAGACTCCTGTATAAGTTAAAAGAAAGAATTGAGCCTGGGTCATAGACAAAGGATTGAATTGTTAAAAGATTGTATCATGGATATTCCATAGCGCCCGTGAAAGGCTAAAGTAATAAATAATGTCAAGAGCCGCAAATTGGAAGATAGCTTAAGCCTACATAAAGGTTGATCAGAAGGAAGAGGAAACTAAAGAGTTACATCAACTAAGTAAATCAGGAGTCTGATTATTGGACCTAAAAAATTATAGATATCATGATTGAGAACATTGTAGAATTAGTCATAATATCAGAGGTTACAAGAGAGATAGTACAGTAGTCATATTTTATAACGGCTCTACGATAAAGCCAGTTAGAAGAGTACTAGCCTCATAAGAAGTCAGTATGAAGCTCCCACCGGATAGTGTATGCATCGAAGATGCAAGTATTATAATAGAGCTTCAAGTTCTGGATGTGAATTATACCTATGTGGAAGGGAGGTCATGAAAGATATAGAACATATGATGCGAGATTTTAAGGTACGTAAGGTAAAGGTGAACAACGTACGAGATACTCAAATGCAGAAGGTTGTGAATAGTCCATACTTTGGATAGAAGGCTAGAAGCACTGGGATTCAGTATCCAGGAATGATAGCGGTGTCATTGGTGGCATATCTTCCAGCCTATGGTTTCTAGGTACCAAGAGGTCTAGTTAAGAGAGTAAAGAAGAGTTAGATACGATGTTATGTGTCGCTTGATGTTCTAGAATAACATGAGGAAATCTATGGCGCAAGCAAGTTGAAGAAAGGTTGTGAGTAGTATAAATAGACATGTATAGGTTGCAAGCTAAAGTATGGTAAAGGAAAATGTTTTAGAAAAACAGGAGTAAGGACAAGAAAGGCGAGTGGGAAGGTGACGAGAAATGGATAAGTCCTCGGGATTAAGCCCAGGAAAACAAAAGAGCTGATGGTTTCTCTAAGTTATAGAAAGCTCAGTATAGCCTGAATGAACTCAAATGAGTCTAAGACTAATAGAGTTTAGAAGAGATGGAATGTTGCCCTGGTAATAGAATGAGGATGTAGTTGTGATAAATAAGGGATGATAGTGAATAATGATTTGAAAAAAGGGGATTTCATGAATTGTACAGGATTAAAACACCCACGTAAGGTGAATCATATTGGGATGCTATGAAATACAGTTATGGAGATTACTCCAGATGTTCCTCGATGCAATGCCATCCCTAGTAATTACTTAAGAGATTTCAAGTTATCAGTGGTAGATTGTAGATCAATATTGAGGTGAATCAACATTGGATGGATAAAAGTTACAAGGTATGAGATGAGATTAGGCCGTCATTCTTAGGATGAACAGTAATGAAGAATAATTAAAGGACTTAGATTTATACATATAGGATAACCAACGAGACTAACCTGGAGTTTGGTAGCAAACCTCAATAACGATAAATCAAAGTAAAAGTTATGGCAGTAAAGTCATACGGATAGATAATCGGGTCTATGAAATAAGATATAGCAACATTCGTAGGTTCGACAAAGTACAGAGCGAAGAACTTCAGTATACCTATAGATACCCGGAGGGACATCTTTTCAAGCTCTGTATATGTTTACAAAGTGAGGCCTAGAGATTGGCTAAAAACTTGAGGGAAAAGGAGAGAAGAGTCGCATAGGCGCACTTACAAGGTCAGAGTCGTACAGGCTGCATGATAGAAGGTAGCAACAATTACGAGATTGGAGGATTTAGTCCACAAGTCGTGGTGTGAGAAAGAGGCCTAAAAGGGGGAATACCTTGGCCTTTGGATTTATTCACAGAACAGTTGCCTAGATGGCAAGGAAAGTACTAAAGTATTCAAAAGACATAGGTTATGAAAATGATGAGTGCATCAGTCAACATTCGAGGAAGAATGTTCCAAAGGGGGAAATGATGTCACACCCCATTTTTTGTATGTAAAAGAACGCATATGTAAATTGATGAAAGATCGGAAATGAGATGTTACATCCTGCATTTTTGTACATTAAAGTTTTGTCGTAAGTTAATCAACGTAATTTCGGGAATGAGATTATTTTGGGATTATAAGTATTACGGTTTTTCAAACAAGTGATAAGTAAATTCGTGAAGGTGAGAGGGTAAGCGAATCGAAGAAAATGAGTTTCGTCGAAGATTGACATTTTGAGATAAAATATGGTCCAAGTTATAAAACCCCGCATTTATGGACTAGTGCCATATAAGGTACCACATGACCATGATTGCAAGATGTATAAAGCGTGTTAAAAGAGAGTAGTATTTTAATTAATTTGAGATTATTCTTAATTATGTGAATAATTAGTTAATTATTGATTGATGGGAGATTAACAAGTTAATTAAGAATTAGTGAATAATTAATTAAGATCTTTTGGATAAAGCCTAAGGAACTTTAACGTGGCATCCAAGGGGTCACGATTAAAGTCCAAATATGTGACTCTTAAGGCATGTAGCTTGGTGGCACAATTAGAGGACTTTGTGGCCAAGACATTCTTATCAAGTGGAGCACACAAAAAAACCAACAAATTTAAGAGATTCCTTATCTCATTTTTTGTTGAAAGATACTACTAATAAAGGCTATCTATTTAAAAAATGAAGGAGTATGACTACAAAGTGCGGATGAGGCTTTAGCAAATTTATACAAAATCCTATTATGCGTGAGATGCAATTTTATGAAACACGGTACAGTCTTTCTCAATAATATCATATGGATTTTACCCTACCTCGATCCGCCGTTACATGTTTTTTGCAAAAGACATGTATTAAAGGGATTGTCAAGAGAATCGGCTCAGGTATGTTAAGGCTATCCCTTCTTTCTTTTTGGCATGATCCATGTGATACATACGAAACGAGCAAATGCACAACTTCCATAAATGACTCTATTCCTATAAATACTAGAGTTTCCTATGTTCTTGATTCCCCATATGTCTTATTATTCTATCCTCTGTTCATGGGTCTCACAAAATACGTGAATTGATAAAGTTTATTTCATGATATTAATCAAAGGCATAATGGTCTTATGATGTTCCGAGAGATTTTATTGACGTACTTCTCATGCATTGCATTCATTTATACATGTACATTGACCCATGACCAGATTGAGTTATATACGCATATATATATATATATATATATATATATATGTATATATATGTATATGGAATATGGGAAAAGGTTACAACGTTATATACACACCACCACCTAATCAGCTGGTATACGTTGATGATTTTTCCCACAGTGGCCGAGATAATATGATGGATGCCCTCAGAGGCTTGATGATGTTATGAACATATATACCTATGCTTGGTATTACATTTATATGCATATGCATGATATTTTAAATATTAAATGATTCACAGAGCTATTCAGACTTACATGTCGAGTCTTTTACTCCATGTTACTTTCATGTCTATTACTTACTGATTTTCATTCCTTACATACTCAGTACATTATTTGTACTGACGTCCCTTTTTCCTGAGGAAGCTGTGTTTCATGCATGTAGGTCCCGATAGACGGGTCGGGAGTCCTCCAAGTAAGCTATCAGCTCAGCGGAAGGTGTTGGTGCGCTCCATTTGCTCCGGAGTTGCTTATTTGGTCAGTATGATTTGGATGTGTATTGATTAGTATGGCGAGGCCTTGTCCCGACCTTTATGGTATTGATCTACTCTTAAAGGCTTGTAGATATATGTCATGTATATGAAAGATATTATGGCCTTGTCGGCCTATGTTCAGTGTACGAGTGTTCATTTTGTCCTTATAGGCCCGTATGTCACATGTATAAGTTTTTATATTAGCTTGGGTCGTCCTATATTGAGTATTCCCTTATGTTTATTCTGGTTAGACCATGATGGCCCCTTTGGCTCATTTGCCAATAATAGTACGATAAGAAAGATATGTTACGTTGTTACTCGGTTGAGTAAGGCACCGGGTGCCCGTCACGGCCCATCGGTTTAGGTCATGAAAAAATCAATAACCACACCCATTTCAACATGAAGTACCCAAAGTGCATTGCCATAACCTCGGAGAAGCAAATGACACAATGCCACACAAGACCCGAAAGAACATAACCAGTGCGCTATCATTCAGGCATCCCTCAAATACCTATCTCGCTCAAATTTCGCTATAATGCCCAAATAGAACCGCACCATGTGTGCATATAACCAATGAACCGCAACTCCTCGTAGCACGGAAGAGTAACTAACAAATAATTTCAGAACACAAATAAGCTCAACAATAACCGAATAGCACATCCCTAAACCATAGCAGTATGGAGCCAACCAATCCGACCCAGCGTAGAATACACATCCTAATTGGGCCTATGAATGGGCCCCAAATCAACCCTAGTCACCCACAAATAGATAAATAACCCTCTGAAAGTCCACAATGACTGAATCATAACCCATATTATTATCTGGCTAACTTCGACCACAACTTCACATCCCACAACCATGAAACAATTTTCTCCTGAGAACTCACAGTCTCCAAATCCATAGAGCACACGAATCACCATATTTGATCCTAACTCCACCGCCCGAATGTCTAACACATCTCTCATACACGATCATCCCACGATGAACACTTCTATAATTCTTCCTTGCCACAATGCAAAATTTGAATATCAGCAGTCAATCAACCAGGGGAGTGCCGCAATACTAATGAAGTATACATAAATCAAAACATTGTGCCCCTTCTAAAATGTACACTATCATCAAGCAATACCAAATAGTAATATCATTTACTTAGTCATCTGAAACTGTCCATGCTGCCTAAGAAGTTTATGTCATTCCCTTCAAAAATAAACCGTGACCTTGCTCACGCAATCTCAATCCCACACAACACACCGCATATACTATGCCATCATATGAAAACTACGAGAACCTCATTATCTACTTCGAGTCACAAGCAACTACTACTCAATTAGCCAAGAACCTTCCATTTGATCTCATCTAGGAGAAAATCACTATACGCCACATGTTCCTCACAACCACAACTACTACGCAATCACTTAATCTTCCTGGGCCTGAACTCATCAACAAGTCATGAGAATCTACTTCACTTCTCAGTTACACAACATGAATGACCCTCCAATGCACTTGTAACTCGAGACCATACGTCAAATCAAGACAAAATCAAACACCCAATAGTCATTTCCACATGTCAAGAAAACTCTTCTCATCATATTAAATCTATATGAACACATCTCGCAGTCACATAAATACCCATCATGTTGCCATCCAAACACTGATCGAGCCACGAATTTCGCTCATAGGGACACTATCAGACGTATAAGTCCAAAAGCATGTGCTCACGCAACTGAAATCCCCTTGCTCTAGCTACAGTCAAAACTCGTCCTCAAGTCCTCCAGACTGACCCATCATCAGCACAATGAAATCACATCTCGCACTTGATCCATGGAATCACAAGCAATCGATGCTTAACCGATACCGAGCGCTCACATGTGCATACAAATGCATGGAAGGAATTTAAAGAGTTGCGTTTCAGGCTAAATCAATGCCGCACAATAAGGAAAGAAATATAGGACGTATATACTAAATTTCCTATAGCCTCTCGAAGATAGGTATGGATGTCATCATACTGATCCGCAAGACTCTACTAGACACTTGCTCATGACTTCTAGAACATATGAACCTAGGGCTCGGATACCAATCTGTCACGACCCAAAATCCAACTAGTCGTGATGGAAGCTAACCTCAACCCGCTAGGTAAGCCAATTAACAATATCCAATCCCGCTAAAATTAAATAAACCATTAAATAGAAGAGATTATCTGAATCTTAAACATTCCCCAAGGACCGGTAGTACAAATTTTGAGCTTCTAAGAATAGAATTTACAAAGATGGTATGAAATAAATACATCATCTGTCCAAAAGTACATAAACAGAGATTTATGAATCTAAGGCTACCATGAATAAGAGGCAGCTACAACCGAAACACAGGTACATCTTCAAGTCCATCTCCCGTCGAGTACAACAACATCATCATCCAGCATCTGCACACAATGTGCAGAAGTATAGTATGAGTAAAACCGACCCCATATACTCAATAAGTAATAAACCTAACCTTAGGTTGAAAGTAGTGACGAGCTAGGACATAGGTCAGGTCCAACACCAATTGCCAACAACAGTTCATAACAACATAAAGCAATAATAAAAGAAGTATCTCAGATATAAAATGCTCAGATTTTTCATAGTTTTCCCTAAAATAGTTCCGCTTTTCAAGTATATTAGTGAAAACCCAAGTCTTTTACCGAAATCATCGAAAATATGAATAAGTTTGAAAACTGTAATTTTTTCCAAAAACCTTTCAACAATACATAAGATTTTTTATTTTCAGATAGCATGAGGAGAATACATCTTTATGCCTATGTGTCAATATATATATATGTGAAATCATGAATGTCACCCAAACTAGGTAGCAGAAAGAAATGCATCTCTATGTGTGTATCTCAAGTACGGATTTTATATGCAGTCATCTCAGTGATGAACTTATGTACTCACACTCTAAGAGTACTCAATCTCACTGTCTCATACTTTCCGCTCATTACGCTCAATCACTCGACACACTCAGTCACTCAGTACTGATCAGGACAGATCTAGCCCAAACAAAATAAGTATTAGCAACTGCGCTCACTAGGGGTGTACAGGATCCGGAGGGGCTCCTACAGCCCAAGCGCCATAATCCGCACGGAAAAATCACGTGTTGCACAAACAACTCACGTGCCATAATATCAATATCTGGATCCGCACAGACAACTCACGTGTTGCACGGACAAGTCACGTGCTGCACAGACAACTCACATGCTATATTAACAATATCCCCACAAACAGGCCCTCGGCCTCACTTAATCATCAATCTCTCCAGTCTCTCTCTCACGGGCTCACATGCCATGAAACTAGCCCAAAAATAATGATATGATGTATCAACAAATAACAACAGAGTCTGATATATGATATATAATGAATGAATATGACTAAGTACAAAATTTCAATGAAATCAATAAGTCAATATCAAGAAACGACCACTATGGCTCCCAACAGTACCAGCATATAGCCCAAACATGATATCTAGCATTATTGAAAGCTCAATTACTTTAGTACGTAGAGATTTCATGGTTACAAATAAGATCAGGTAACTACACAGTACCACGGGAATAACGGAGTCACAATTTAAACGGTGCACACCCACACACCCATTACCTAGCATGTACATCACCTCAACACTAATCACATAACACGTAATACGAGGTTTCATACCCTCAGCACTAAGTTTAGAAGTGATACTTACCTCGAAAAAACCATTTCCAATACCGAGCAAGCTAATCGGTGCTCCAAAAATACCATTTCGGACAACCAACCTCTAAACAACTCAAAACTATCCAAAAGCAACTCAAAAACATCAAACAATGCCAAAGGAAACAAACTCAATCGATAAAAGTCGAATCATTAATCAAAGCCCAAAAATCGACAAAAAAGTCCAACCCGGCCCACGCCTTGAAACCCTCCAAAACTCACAACATCCCATAAACCTATGAGTCCAACCACCGCAGTTTCACTCAAATCAAACTCTAAATCGATGTTCAGAACTCAAAAATTCACATTATGAAATTTTAGGTTAAAGCCCCCCATTTCTCTTTAAAATTCATCAACCAATTACCAAAAATGAATATAGATTCATGGAATAAGATCAAAACCAGGTGTATAACACTTACTCCAATCATTGTGATGATAATTGCTCCAAAAAATGCCTCAATCCGAATCCAAAATCTCAAAATATGAAGGAAGAACCAGAACCTCGATTTTATAGTTTCTGCCCTGCATTTTCGCATCTGCAGTTAAAATGTTGCATCTGCGACCTCCGCTTCTGCGGATAAAATCTCGCCTCTTCAAAGCCCATGGAGGCTTGCCCTTCCTCACCTGCACTCATTCTCCGCCTCTGCGCACGTGCAGGTGCGCCAACCAACTCCCGCTTCTGCGCCAATCACTGCTTCTGCGGCTAATCTTACGCTTCTGCGGACGCGCAAATGCGCCCTTACTTCCGCTTATGTGGTCTTCCTAAGTAGCTCACACACAACTTCTGCGACTCCTCTATCTATTATAAAACCATGGCAGCTGCTCAAACCACCCACAGGTGCGATCACACCAGAACCAGCAGCCCACACCAGCCTTAGCAAAAACTTCCAAAATGCTCCGAACCTCGCCCGAAACTCACCCGAGCCCCTCGGACCCTATCCGAATAAACCAACAATTAAAATAACATAACGCGGACCTACTCAAGGCTCCAAATCATCCATAAAAACATTGAATCGATGAATCACACCTCAAATCGAACTTAATGAACTTTGAACTTTGAACTTTTGAACTTCCAAAACTCGTGCCGAAACATCGCAAATCAATTCGGAGTGAACTCAAATTTTGCAAACAAGTCTTAAATGACATAACGAAGTTATTGAAATTCCTGGAACCACAATCTCAATCCGATATCAAAAGTCTACTCTCAGTCAAACTTTTCAAAAATCCAACTTTTGTCATTTCAAGCCAAATTCAACTACGGACCTCCAAATCACAAAAATGACGTGCTCCTAAGTCCAAAATTAACCCAACGAAGCTAACGGAACTATCAAAACTCCAATCCATGGTCAAATACTAAAAATTCAAACTTGGTCAACTCTTCCAATTTAATGCTTCCTAGTTAAGAATTATTCTTCCAAATAAATTATGAATAACCTGAAACCCAAAACCAACGATTCACATAAGTTATAATACATCATACGGAGCTACTCATGCCCTCAAACCACCGAGCGAAGTGCAAATGCTCAAAACGACCGGTCGGGTCTTTACATCCTCCCCCACTTAAACATACGTTCGTCCTCAAATGTGCTCAGAGTTATTCCAAAGCCGTCAAACCACTGTGTAAACTTATCATGCACATACCCGTGGGTGATCCCACGTCATCCTATCCATATAGGTCAGATAACACAATATAACTGAAATTTCTTAGTTAAACCTAGCCCATAAGCCTTAGAATCCAATTTTCAACATCCAAAATTTTCTATAAGATCAGAATCTCGCATCTACACACTATGTAAGTTCGAACAAGCTGTATCAAGCCATATCAAAAACCCAAGACGTAATCACATGACACACCACACGACTCGCATACTCGTAGCAAATATTCTTATCACGATAACTACTCAAAACAACCCAATACCAGCAATAAATCTCATATCAAACCAAACCTCGTTCTCAAGCTTGGTACACTTCTGATGATGAAATAAACGTAGAACTCATAACCATTCATTAAATCAACACATCACAGACCCCCCTCACCTTCAGCAAGAACTATAAAGATTTCTAAGCCAACTTCCGATACTATCCTTCCAAATATACCACAATCATATCCGATGGCACCCATCCAAGATTTGACGACCTCATCTTTTCAAATACCAGCTACTCTCCTGACATGCCACACCAATACTACCCAGAGCCACAAACCGTGCAATCCATGTACCAATGCAACAATTCAAATGTACTCAAACTTGGAAAGTGACTCAAACGAGAGGACCGTCCCGCAAGCTCAACAAGCACTGCCACAACGCAATGCTAAAAACCAGTCATACATTGTAGAACCATAACACACGAATCTACACAAAGGATTATACCTCGACATACTTCCTCTATAATGTGTGACCCATCCAAACACTGGTCCATATCAGATACCTCGAGTCACCCTACTCAAAATCAATAACCACTGGTCCCTGTTCATCAATACCCCTCTAAATTTAAAATAGACAGAAATTGCATTAGTGCATTACATAAGCTAGCTATAATTTAGTTACACAATTTTACCTATCAATGCGAACCAAGTTTATCAAGATGCGGTTGAAGTTAAACCGCAATTTCATCATCCTCACTGTCTGATTCATTGCAATCTTACAGAAAAAAACAAGAAAAAGTTAAATTAATTTATTGAAATACTATTACAGAAGAACAAAACAAAAAAAAATAATATACATAGAATGATTTACTGTGATGACCCAAAGGGTCATCTTATGATATAAGACTCCATTCCGGGCTCATTAGCTTTGAAAAGATTAATTTTATTTACCTCGATTTGCGTGCACATTCCGGACGTGAAATCAGAAAGCTTTTATGTGAAAATATGAGAAATAATAATATTAGAGCTAAAATTTGATTTTAGTTGACTTTGGTCAAAATTTTGAGTAAACGGACCCGGATCCGTGTTCCGACGGTCCCGAGAGGTCCGCAGTAAACTATGGGACTTGGGCGTGTGCCTGGAACTGAATTCCGAGGTCCCTAGCTTTAGAAATCAATTTTAGAAGAAAATTATTTTGCTGGATTTTTAATGAAATAAAGAAATTGATTAATGCTTGAACTCATTTGAATCGGGCCCGTATTTTGGTTTCAGAGCCCGCTACAGGTCTATTATAACATATATGTCATGTCTGTGAAATTTGGTGGAAATTGGAGTTTATTTGACGTGATTCGGACGTCCGGTTGAGAAGATAGTGAATTTGCAATGTTCTTGAGGAATTCATAACTTATGATGCTAACTCTGAAGTTTTAGGTATTATTTTAGTGATTTGATCGCACGAGCAAGTCCGTAAGATGTTTTTGGACTCGTGTGCATGTTTGGTTTGGAGCCCCGAGGGCTCGGGAACCATCCAGGCGATGCGCAAGTTGAGTTAACTCTCAATAAGGGCTGCTGGTGCACCTGATACGGTGTGCCCGCACCTGCGAGCTTTTGACCGTAGGTGTGAGTGACAGCCCGCAGATGCGGCCTAGGCCAGCTTCCCATGTTCCGCAGATGCTGACTTCCTCCGCAGAAGTGGGATCGCAGAAGCGTAACATTGTCCGCAGGTGCGGTCTCAGTGGCCATTCCCTTTTCCGTAGAAGCGGAAGCCCTCCCACACGTGCACAAGCGCATGTGCGACCCAAGCACTGCAGGTGCGAGTGTCGGGCAATGAGTTCAGTTCAATTAGAACTCCATCCGTTTTTCTTCTTATTTTTCACAAGGGTAGAAGACTTAGAGCGGTTTTCTCAAGACCTTTTCTTCCCAAAATCATAGGTAAGTGTTCATTAACTACTCTCTTTCGATTACCCAATGTTTTTCATCACTTTTCAATCAAAAATCAAGGGTTTTCATGGTAAAAATTGGGGGTTTGGGTAGAATTAGTGAATTTTGTAAAAATCAAATTTTGACCTCGAATTGGGGTCAAATTTCAAAACTAATTACATATTCGGGCTCGGAGTTGAATGGGTAAATGGAATTTGGTCCGACCTCCGAGTTTGGACCAAGCGGGCTCGGGGTCGATTTTTAACTTTTTTTGAGAAAACTTAGGAAAACCATAATTTTTCGGTAAAGTTAGTTATTTTAGTTTTAATTAATGATATTGAACGAATTATGATTATATACGACTGATTTGAAGCCCAATTACAAAGGAAAAGCAGTGCTTGAGCAGTGAGTGGCTTGTGAATTCGAGGTAAGTGTTGTGTCTAACCTTAGATTAAGGGAATAGGTATTGTGTGACTGCTTGTTACCTATTTTGTTGCTAAATCCAATGTATAGGTGAGGTGACGAGTACCTATACTTTGTGGTCAGGTCATAACATGCGAGTGAAAGTAAATTCTTGTTATTTTGGTAGTTGTAAAGCCTATTACTTGTGATTATAGTTGTTGTTGAAATGTTGGAAGTTTGGTATCCGGTTCCACCATGATGGATAATATTGTGAACACTAAGTTGAGATTTAAATAAAACATGACGCTATAAACTATGTTGAAATACTGATTTCTTGTGAAATCCCTCTTTGTACGCTGTTAATGATTCTGTGATTGGTGAGAACGAGTGTAAAGCACAAAGGGTGATGTTGTGCATGAATGAATTATATTGTGAGGAAAGAGTGTAAGGCACGAAGGGTGATATCGTGCATGAATGAAATAAATTGTGAGAGGAAAAGCACGAAGGGTGATGCCGTGCCTGAATGAAATACATTGTGAGAGTAAAAGCACGAAGGGTGATGTCGTGTATGCTTATTTATGATATGGGGAAGATGAGAGTAAAAGCACGAAAGGTGGTTCCGTGTGAGTTCCTTTTCTATTCTTATTGCTTAAAGTTATTGTTGATTACTGTTTAATGATGTATTGTTGTTTTTTTCTCACTCCTTATGTTAAATTCCCCATAGTATGATCCCTTCCCATTATTGGATATAATGTTAACTCTTTAATTGCTATTGTTGTTGCTAGTATGGTTATACATGTCCAGGTTTTTTTGTGGTGTCATATCCTATCCTCGTCACTAATTCGCCGAGGTTAGGTTCGGCACTTACTCAATACATGAGGTAGGTTGTACTGATACTACACTCTGCACTTCTTGTGCAGATCCCAGTACCGATCAAAGCTAGGTGAAAGTAGTTGCTAATTCTATACGCGCGGAGACACGAGGTAGATCTGCTAGCATCCGCAGATTCCTGGAGTCTTCCTTTATCTATTAGATTTCTATTTTAGTTCGTTCAAAACAAAGACATATTTCTTTCAGCCCATTTATTTGTAGTACTCTTTAGTAGTTCGTGGATTGTGACACCTGACTCTGGGTAGTTGTGTAGTTAGTATTAGTTTGTGGCTCGTTATTGCCACATCTAATATTATTCTGGTATTACTTTTGGGCAGTAGAAGTTTTCATATTTACTTTAAATTGTTTTGTTGTGGTGAAGTAAATTTTTTTTGAAAAGAAAACGGTTAGTTAAATTGCTAATATTGGCTTGCCTAGCAAGTATGGTGCTAGGCGCATCACGATCCCGTGGGTTGGGAATTTTGGTCGTGACAAGTTGGTATCAGAGCACTAGGTTACCTAGATCTCACAATTTACGAACAAGCTTAATAGAGTCTGAGGGATCGGTGCGGAGACGTCTGTACTTATATCTCAGAGGCTATGAAGTCAGGAACAAACTCATTGTTATTTCTACTCCATCGTGCGGTTCTTGTGATCTCAAATGCTTATAGAACTCTTATATTCTCTCGTAAACGGAGAGAACGTGTTCTTCTTCTTCCGCTGACCAATGATTGGGTCCCCCAGCAGCAGCAACTCCTATTAGGAGCAGAGGCCGAGGCTATGCCAGAGGCCGACGCAGGGGCAGGACTCAGCCCGTTGCTCATACTGCAGCCCCAGTTGCGGAGCCCTAGGTTGAGATTAATGAAGGGGTTCCAGCTCAGACTGTTCCAGCTGGATCAGCTCAAGTACGAGAGGGGTTAATTCCCACCCCAGTGCTTCAAGATGCTTTGGTTCTATTAGCGGGCCTTATGGAGAGTGTAGCCCAGACTGGCGCACTCCTTGTTACAGCAGCCGTATCTCAGGCTGGAGGAGGGTTCCAAACTCCTGCTACCCACACTCCTGATCGGACTACTCCTTAGGTCCAGACCCCAGCCGTCAACCCAGTTGGGTAGTTCAGACAGTTGTTGCAGCCCCGATTGCTGATGGGGCAGCTATGACTTCCGATG
Organism: Nicotiana knightiana; assembly: GCA_005239525.1. Taxonomy (NCBI): domain Eukaryota; kingdom Viridiplantae; phylum Streptophyta; class Magnoliopsida; order Solanales; family Solanaceae; genus Nicotiana; species Nicotiana knightiana. The sequence goes on from ML402972.1 coordinate 53,273, forward strand.
CTTTGTGGAGACTGGACAGGTTTATCAAGCTTTTCCTTGTTCACTTCAGTGGTGCTACTTTAGAGGGTCCTCAGGAATATTTGGACAGCTGTCAAGAGTTTCTTCGTAATATGGATATTTTGGAGACCAATGAGGTCGACTTCACCGCGTTTCAGATGACTGGTTCCGCCAAGAAATGGTGGAGGGATTATTTGTTGATTAGACCAGCTGGGTCACCTACTTTGACTTGGGATCAGTTTTCTAACCTCTTTTTGGAGAAATTTTTGCCTATCACTACTAGAGAAGAGAAGCGTCCTCAGTTTCAGTGTCTTCAGCAGGGTGGCATGACAGTTACCCAGTATGAAAACCGCTTTATGGATTTGCTCGGCATGCTATTCTTTTGTTAACCAAAGAGAGGAAGAGAGTTAGGAGATTTATTGAGGGCATTGCTCATCCCATCAGGTTGCAGATGGCCAAAGATACGGGGGTTGATATTTCCTCTCAGGACGTGGCCAATGTGGCCGGGAGAGTTGAGTCGGTTCTTGGGATGGGAGGTCAGGGGTCAGACAAGAGACCTCATCATTCCGGTTGATTAAGTGGTGCCTCATTCAGAGGCGGGCGTACTCAGGGCAGAGGCCATCTTTCCAGGCCATTTAATTCAGATGTCCTAGGGGGCCCCAGGTGGTCGTGGCTCTCATTTACCTTATTTTGATCAGTCAGCCCCTATTGATGCACCTCCTCTCCAGAGCTTTCAGGGGGGGTATCCAGGTCTATAGGGTCCATTTTTCGGCCAGCAGTCTTGACAACTGAGGTCTTGTTACACTTATGGTGACCCGAGGCACATTGCTAGGTATTTCCCTCATGCGTCGGATAATTCTCAATACCATAATTCTCATGCTATCGTTCCGGCACAAATTGCAACACCACCTACCCAACCAGCTAGGGGTAGGGGTCAGGTAGCCATAGGTAGAGGTCAGAATGCTAGAGGTGGAGGCCAGCCTGTTAGAGGTGGAGGTCCACCTGTCAGGGATCATCCCGGTGACGTAGTTCAGGGTGGTAGGGCCCAGCCCCGATTAAAAGCATTTCCAGCAAGACCCGAGGCGGAGTCCTCCGATGCAGTTATCACAGGTACCATTTCAGTTTGTAATAGAGCTGCTTCAGTTTTCTTTGATCCAGGGTCTACTTATTCTTATGTGTCATCATATTTTTCCTCGAATTTGGTTGTGCCCTGTGACTCCTTGAGTGTCCCTGTTTATGTGTCTACGCCGGTAGGGGATGCTATTATGGTAGATCATGTATATCATTCGTGTGTAGTCATTATTGAGGGTCTTGAAACTAGTGTAGACCTTTTGCTTCTTGGCATAGTTGATTTTGATGTCATATTGGGCATGGATTGGTTGGAAACTTATTATACCATCTTGGACTGTCATGCCAAGACAGTTACTTTAGCTTTGCCCGGATTGCCTCGGTTAGAATGGAAAGGGACTCTGGTCATTCTCCCAGCAGAGTGATTTCTTATGCCAAGGCTCGTCGCATGGTTGAGAAGGGATGTTTGGCTTATTTGGCTCATATTCATGATTCTGATGCTGAAATTTCTTCAATAGAGACAATGCCTATTGTTCGGGAGTTTCCCGAAGTGTTTCCTGCACACCTGCCGGGGATGCCCCCCGACAGGGATATCGATTTTTGTATTGATGTGGCTCCGGGAACGCAGCCCATTTCTATTCCTCCATACAGAATGGCCCCACCAGAATTGAAAGAATTAAAGGAATAGTTGCAAGACCTGCTTGATAAGGGTTTCGTCAGTCCTAGTGTCTCGCCTTGGGGTGCACCGATTTAGTTCGTAAAGAAGAAGGATGGATCGATGAGAATGTATATAGATTACCGGCAGTTGAATAAGGTTACTATAAAAAATAAGTATCCATTGCCGAGGATTGATGATTTATTTGATCAGCTTCAGGGTGCCAATGTTTTTTCGAAAATTGATCTGAAATCGCGCTACCATCAGTTGAAGATTAGGGCGTCCGATGTTCCTAAGACAGCCTTTCGGACAAGGTATGTGCGGTATGAATTTTTGGTGATGTCTTTTGGCTTGACTAATGCCCCATCAGCCTTTATGGATTTGATGAATCGGTTTTTTCAAGCCTTATCTGGATTCCTTCGTAATTGTGTTCATTGATAATATTCTTATATACTCACGCAGTCGGGAGGAGCATGAGCAGAACCTCCGTATAGCACTCCATACTTTTAGGGATAATCAGTTGTATGTAAAATTTTTAAAGTGTGAATTCTGGTTAGATTCAGTAGCTTTCTTGGGTCAAATCGTATCAGCAGAGGGTATTCAGGTAGATCCTAAGAAGATAGAGGCAGACAAGAACTGGTCTAGACCCACTTCAGCCACCGAAATTAGGAGCTTCTTGGGTTTGGCGGGCTACTACTGTCGTTTTGTGGAGGGGTTCTTGTCTATAGCAGCCCTGATGATGAGATTGAATCAGAAGGGTGCCCCATTTAAATGGTCGGATGAGTGTGAGGCGAGCTTTCAGAAGCTCAAGACAGCCTTGACTTCAGCACCGGTGTTGGTGTTTCCATCAGGTTCAAGATCTTTTACAGTATATTGTAATGTTTCCCGTGTTGGGCTTGGAGCAGTATTGATGCAGGATGGTAGGGTAATTGCATATGCGTCTCGGCAGTTGAAAGTTCATGAGAAGAATTATCATGTTCATGACTTGGAGTTGGCCGCCATTGTTCATGTATTGAAAATATGGAGGCACTATCTTTATGTTGTGCCATGTGAGGTTTACACGGATCATCGTAGCCTCCAATACTTGTTCAAGCAAAAAGATCTTAATTTGAGACAGAGGAGATGGCTAGAATTATTAAAAGATTATGACGTCACTATATTGTATCATCCAGGAAAGGCCAATATGGTGGCCGATGCATTGAATAGGAAGGCAGTAAGTATGGGCAGCCTTGCATTTATTCTAGTTGGTGAGAGACCGTTAGCTTCAGATATTCATATGTTGGCTAATAAGTTCGTGAGGTTGGACATTTCTCCCAGCCATGTTCTAGCTTGTACAGTTGCTCGGTCTTTCTTATTCGAGCGTATCAGGGATCGGCAGGATGATGACCCACACTTGATGGTCCTTAAGGACACCGTTCGGCACGATAGTGCCAAGAAGGTTACAGATGGAGATGACGGTGTTTTGAGGATACATGGTCGTATATGTGTGCCTAATGTTTATGGACTTCGTGAGTTGATCCTTGAGGAGGCTCATAGTTTTAAGTATTCTATTTACCCGGGTGCTGCCAAGATGTACCAGGACTTGCGACAACACTATTGGTGGAGAAGGATGAAAAATGATATTGTTGCTTATGTGGCTCGTTGTTTGAATTTCTAACAGGTGAAATATGAGCATCAAAGACCCGGTGGTTTACTTCAGCAAATAGAGATTCCTGAGTGGAAGTGGGAGCGTATCACTATGGACTTCGTTGTTGGACTCCCACGGACTCTGAGGAAGTTCGACGCCGTTTGGATTTTTGTGGATAGGCTGACTAAATCAATGCATTTCATTCCGGTGGCAAGTACTTATACTTCGGAGCGGTTGGCAGAGGTATATATTCGAGAGATTGTTCGCCTTCACGGTGTGCCCGTGTCTATTATTTCTGATCAAGGTACGCATTTTACCTCACACTTTTGGAGGGAAGTTCAGCAAGAGTTGGGTACACGAGTTGAGTTGAGCGCAGCATTTCATCCTCAGATGGACGGACAGTCCGAGCGTACTATTCAGATCTTGGAGGATATGCTCCGCTCTTGTGTTATTGATTTTAGAGGTTCTTGGGATCAATCTTGTCGTTAGCAGAGTTTGCCTACAATAATAGTTATCAGTCGAGCATTCAGATGGCTCCCTATGAGGCATTATATGGTAGACGGTGTAGATCACCAGTTGGGTGGTTTGAGCCGGGGGACGCTCGGCTATTGGGTACAAACTTAGTTCAGGAGGCCCTAGTTAAGGTCAAGGTTATACAGTATCGACTTCGTGAAGCTCAGTCTAGGAAAAAGAGTTACGCCGACCGTAAGGTTCGTGATGTGGCATTCATGGTTGGAGAGAGAGTATTACTTCGGGTATCGCCCATGAAGGCTGTCATGAGATTTGGGAAGAAGGGCAAGTTGATCCCTAGGTATATCGGACCATTTAAGATTCTCGAGAGAGTGGGGGAGCTATCTTATAGACTTGCGTTGCCTCTAGGGTTATCCTCAATTCATCTGGTATTCCATGTGTCTATGCTCCGAAAATATCATGGTGGCTCATCCCACGTGTTAGATTTCAGCTATGTTCAATTGGACAAAGATTTGACTTATGAGGAGGAGCCGGTAGCCATTTTAGACCAACAGATTCGTCAATTGAGATCAAAGAGTTATCTTTCAGTCCTAGTTCAGTGGAAGGTCATCATGTTGAGGAAGCTACTTGGGAGTCCGAGTCAGACATGCAGAGTAGATATCCCCACTTGTTCGCCAGTTCAAGTACTTTTCTATGTCCATTCGAGGACGAACGTTTATTTTAGAGGTGGAGATTGTGATGACCCAGAGGGTCATCTTATGATTTAAGACTCCATTCCAGGCTCATTATCCTTGAAAAGATTAATTTTATTTACTTGGATTTGCGTATGCAGTCCGGGCGTGAAATCGAAAAGCATTTATGTGAAAATATGAGAAATAATAATTTTTAGAGTTAAAATTTGGTTTTAGTTGACTTTGGTCAACATTATGAGTAAACGGACCTGAATCCTTGTTCCAACGGTCCCGGGAAGTTCGCAGTAGAATATGGGACTTGGGCGTATACCCAGAACTGAATTCTGAGGTCCCTAGCTTTAGAAATCAATTTTTGAAGAAAATTGTTTTGCTGGATTTTTAATTAAATAAAGAAATTGATTAATGCTTGAACTCATTGGTATCGAGCCCGTATTTTGGTTCTGGAGCCCAGTACAAGTCTATTATAACATATATGTCATGTCTGTGAAATTTGGTGGAAATCGGTGTTTATTTGACGTGATTCGGACGCCCGGTTGAGAAGATAGTGAAGTTCAAATGTTCTTGAGGAATTCATGAGTTTTGATGCTAAATCCGTAGTTTTAGGTTTTATTTTAGCGATTTGATCGTACGAGCAAGTCCGTAGGATATTTTTGGACTCGTGTGCATGTTTGGTTTGGAGCCCTGAGGGCTCGGGAACCATCCGGGCGATGCGCGAGTTGAGTTAACACTCAACAAAGGCTTCTGGTACACCTGATCTGGTGTGCCCGCACCTGCAAGCTTTTGGCCGCAGGTGCGAGTGACAGCCTGCAGATGCAGCCTAGGACAGCTTCTAATGTTCTGCAGATGCGGACTTCCTCCGCAGAAGTGGAACATTGTCCGCAGGTGCGGGCCCAGTGGCCATTCCCTTTTCCGCAGAAGCTGAAGCCCCCCCCCCCCCCCCCCCCCCCCCCCGCACGTGCGCAAGTGCAGGTGAGACCCAAGCACCGCAGGTGCGAGGGTCGGGCAGTGAGTTCACCTTAATTAGAACTCCAGTCGTGTTTCTTCTTATTTTTCACAAGGGTAGAAGACTTAGAGCGATTTTTTCAAGACCTTTTCTTCCCAAAATCATAGGTAAGTGTTCTTTAACTATTCTCTATCGATTACCCAATGTTTTTCATCACTTTTCAATCAAAAATTAAGGGTTTTCATGGTGGGGGTTTGAATAGAATTAGAGAATTTTGTAAAAATTAAATTTTGACCTCGAATTGGGATCGGATTTCGAAACTAATTACATATTCAGGCTCGGGGGTGAATGGGTAAACTGAATTTGGTCCAAACCCCGAGTTTGGAGCAAGCAGGCCCGGGGTCGGTTGTTAACTTTTTTTTTTAGAAAACTTAGGAAAACCATAATTTTTGGTAAAGTTAGTTCCTTTATCATTAATTAATGATATTGAACTAATTATGATTAGATATGAGTGAGTTGAAGCCTAATTCCAAAGGAAAAGCAGTGCTTGAGCAGTGAGTGACCTGTTAATTCGAGGTAAGTGTTGTGTCTAACCTTAACTTGAGGGAATAGGTATTGTGTGACTACTTGTTACCTATTTTGTTGCTAAATCCAATGTATAGGTGAGGTGACGAGTACATATACGTTGTGGTCAGGTCATAACATGCGAGTGAGAGTAAATTCTTGTTATTTTGGTAGTTGTAAAGCCTATTATTTGTGATTATCGTTGTTGAAATGTTGGAAGTTTGGTATCCGGTTCCACCATAATGGATAATATTGTGAACACTGAGTTAAGATTTAAATAACAAATGACGCTAGAAACTATGTTGAAATACTGATTTCTTGTGAAATCCCTCTTTGTACGTTGTTAATGATTCTGTGATTGGTGAGAACGAGTGTAAAGCACGAAGGGTGATGCCGTGCATGAATGAATTATATTGTGAGGAAAGAGTGTAAGGCACGAAGGGTGATGCCATGCATGAAAGAAATACATTGTGAGAGTAAAAGCACGAAGGGTGATGTCGTGTGAAATACATTGTGAGAGTAAAAGCACAAAGGGTGATGTCGTGTATGCTTATTTATGATATGGGGAGGATGAGACTAAAAGCACAAAGGGTGGTGTCGTGCGAGTTCCTTTTCTATTCTATTGCTTTAAGTTATTGTTGATTACTATTTAATGTTGTCTTGTTGGTTTTTTCTCACTCCTTATGTTAAATTTCCCATAGCATGATCCGTTCCCATTATTGGATATAATGTTAACTCTTTAATTGCTATTGTTGCTGCTAGTATATTTATACATGTCCAGGTTTTTTTGTGGTGTCCTGTCCTAGCCTCGTCACTACTTCGACGAGGCTAGGCTCGGCACTTACTCAGTACATGGGGTCGGTTGTACTGATACTACACTCTGCACTTCTTTTGCAGATCCAGGTACCGATCAAAGCTAGGTGAAAGTAGTTGCTGGTTCTATACGCGCGGAGACACGAGGTAGATCTGCTGGCGTCCGCAGATTCCTGGAGTCTTCCCTTATCTATTAGATTGTTGTTTTATTTCGTTCAAAACAAAGACATATTTCTTTTAGCCCAATTATTTGTAGTATTCTCTAGTAGTTCGTGGATAATGACACCAGACTCTGGGTAGTTGTGTAGTTAGTATTAGTTCGTGGCTTGTTATTTCCATATTATTATTCTAGTATTACTTTTGGACAGTAGTAGTTTTCATATTTACTTTAAATTGTTTTATTGTAATGAAAAAAAAAATTGAAAAGGAAACGCTTAGTTAAATATCTAAAATTGGCTTGCCTAGCAAGTATGGTGTTAGGCGTCATCACGATCCTTTGTGTTGGGAATTTGTATCGTGACATTTACCTTCTTGCCGGCAAAGACAATCTCTAGTACAAAACTTTGCCTCCGCATTTACAGGTAAAATAGGTCTTAAAAACTTCCCAATAATGCGACCTCCAATGCTAAAGGTAGATTCCGAGGCTACAGTGATAATAGATATACTCAAGACATCTCATTCCATCACTGAGAGTTCTGGGAACCTTAGTCTATTTTCCTTCCAAAAGACAAGTACATCCCGATTTGGATTTGCTTTACGATCAATATTAGGCTCCTCCAAGTACAAAGCTAATTGTGTTTTATCTCTACCAGACTCCAACTGGTTCTCAAATACATCAAACTCCTCAAGTTCATCTCTTGCTTCATTGGTATCTCTACCATAAACATGCTCCCCCGATAAGGAAATTGAGGTCGAAGGTACCAAGTATTATTTGAACAATAAGTGAAAATGATCTTCAACAACTTTTACGTTTGAATCAACAGTCACAGGATTAATTTTTAAGAAGCAAAATTTCACAAACTTCATTTTGAATCGGGGATCAAGGACAATGGCAAGTGATAAGATTTTACTGTAAGACCTCCAATATTTTTTAAACTTTCTTAACATTAATGTAGCCATCTCAAGTGGAGAACATCTTTCAAGCATTTGATAAGTAGAATTCCAACGAATAGTCATATTTTGGCCAAGCTTTCTTTGAACACGGTAGCCCATGATTCTTAATGCATTCCACGTACTTCAAAATTCTTCCTTCCAAATATTTTATATGCTTATTACCTTCTCTGATTTTTACAATAGATGCCTCAGCTTTTTCCAAACCAGCCTTCACAATTACATTCAAGATATGGTTCCCACAATGAACATGAAAGAATTTTCCATCACAAACTTGTGAACGCCTCAAAGATAAATGTTCCTTTAAAATATCAACCACACTAGCATTATCCAAAGTAAAAGTAAAGATGTTCTTTTCAATATCCCATTCCTTAATAAACTCAATTAGTAAGGTTGCCAAAATCGAACCAGAATGTGGAGCACATGATCGAAAATCAACACTTTCTTTTTAAGAATCCAATTCAAATCAACATAATGAGCGATTAAACACATATATCCATTTGATGCTACAGAAGTCCACATGTCTGAAGTCAAACACACTCTACTAGAAATCGCAGCAAGGTCATTCTTTAAAAATTCTTTTTCCCTAGCATACATTTTTAAAATATCAGACTTGGCGATATTTCTTGAAATAGGTTTCACCTTTGGATTTAAATACAAATGGATATCCCTGTTTCCATGATGCTCGGTAAAGCTGAAAGGATAATTATGCTTCAGAATTGCCACAGATAATTTCTTACGATAAATTGCTTGATCAAATTATTTATGTGTGTATAAATATGTAGCTTCAAATTTGAAGTTCCAGACCTAGAGTCTGCCACATAGAACATCTTACAGACTTTACATTGCGCTGTCTCTTTCACCATTGCTAGAAAGAGGTTCCAAACAACAGAAGTATTTTTTTTTAACTCATTTTGTTGGGACTGAAGAACTAATCTCTGACTCCTCAATCGCCTACTCATTAACTTCTATAGACATCCAACATAGGAAGTTTCAAATACAAGAGTAGCATAATTAGTATCTGAACATAAAACATAATGATACAAAATATTAAGCAAACGGCAAACCAAAAAGGGCTATAAACATCTCAAAAATAGAAGATTAAGCATAAATTTCTGGAGAGGGAATACTTTGTTTCTTTTTTGCAATCCGTAAAATTTTAAAATAAATAAATACTGAAACTATTATACACGAATCAAAGTAGAAAATTAGTTAAATCCCTAAATATTCAAGAAATCCTCCGTAAAACCATAACCTTATAAAATAAAATAAAATAACTTCTGCTTATTTTTAGAGTTAGCCACAAACCCTAGCAGTGTAGCCCTAAAATTTCAAAAAAAGAAAGGAAAAAATGAAAAAAAGAGGGAAGATGAGGAAGAAAGGTTTCAGATGAGGAGAATTACCATTGAGAAGGTTTGCCCGTGGAAGAAAGAGAAGTTGATGCTAGAAAATGCTTCCAAGATTTGCCCGTGGAGCTTAACCCATATAGACAACCCATGTACTACCCAGTTTTTTACCAGCAAATACTCATATTTTTACGGTTAAATATGGGCTGAAGCCCAATAAGACCCGCTTAAAATAGGGGTTTTTGCATCCGTACCTAATTTTTGTATCACGTTTTAACTTATACCCGCTTTGTAAAAAAATTGCATTCGTACCCGTTTTTTCGCATAACTTCAGCATGCGGGGCTGAAATAGCAAAGGCAATCACGCGAAACATCAGCATTCTAGTAGACGGGCCTGAAGTAGCTTGCGAACTTCAGCTCTAGTAAATGGGGAACTTCAGCTCTAAGCTGAAGTTTTTGTCTTTGTAAATAGGGTGGGCTGGAGTTTCCCAGTTATAAAGACAAAAACTTCAGCATATGGGCTGAAGTTCCCCCAGTTACACTTGGGGACTTCAACTCTAGAAGTTTTTGTCTTTGTAAATGGGATGGGCTGAAGTTCCCCAGTTATAAAAACAAAAACTTCAGCATATGGGCTGAAGTTCCCCCAGTTCAGCTCTAGAGCTGAAGTTTTGTCTTTTGTAAATGGGGAAATTCAGTATACGGAGCTGAAGTTTCCAAGTTATAAAAAAAACAACTTCAGCATACGATGCTGAAGTTCCCCATTTACAAAGACAACAACTTCAGCATACGGGGCTGAAGTTCTCCAAGTTACACTGGGGGACTTCAGCTCTAGAGCTGAAGTTTTGTCTTTGTAACTGGAGAACTTCAGCCCCGTATGTTGAAGTTGTTGTCTTTATAACTTGAGAACTTCAGCTCTAGAGCTGAAGTTTGTAACTGGAAAACTTCAGCTCAGCTGAAGTTTTGTCTTTGTAACTGGGGAACTTCAGCCCCGTATGCTGAAGTTTTGTCTTTATAACTGGCGAACTTCAGCTTAACTGGTGAACTTCGGCTCAACGAGGAAAAGGGGAGCTGAAATTATTTAAAAAGTGGTACAAGTTATCTCGGTGCAACTTCTTTTTCTTTGCTATTACTTAAGTGGTTGTCCTCTATATTTTTATGTTGGACTTAATACTATTACAATTTTGGTGGACGTATTTGGTTGAATTGATTGTTATATTTTTTCTCAACTGGAGAAATTATAATTGTCACAAAATAAGTATTAGACGTATCTTTTAGTGGTTGTGACTTGCGAGGAAGAAATTCTTATCAGGTGTGAACTGGTTGAACCAAACTGTTAATGATTATTTTTAATGGGCATTGAATAAAAAAGCCCCTTTGAGAGAAAGTGAAGGACAAAACTAGAGAGTTTTATGCCCCTGGAACAATATTACGTTGTTCTTGATACTTGTGAATTCATATAAGTTTCTCATCTTGAGAGGCATATTTATGATTTAAATTTTATGGATTCAATTTTTAAGGTTACTTAAGGGCAAGTTTTATAGAGTGATGATTCGACCGATTATGTTGTATGGGGTTGAGTGTTGGCCCGTCAAGAACTTCTATGTGCAGAAGATGAAAGTAGCAGAGATGAGTATGTTGAGATGGATGTGCGGGTGTACCAAGAGAGATAAGATAAGAATGAAGTTATCCGAGATAAAGTAGGAATAGCCTCCGTGGAGGACAAGATGCAGGAGTCGAGGCTGAGATGGTTCAGACATGTTAAGAGAAGAAACATTAATGCCCTTGTTAGGAGGTGTGAGAAGTTGGCCATGGCAAGTTTGAGAAGATGTTGAGGTAGGCCTAAGAAGTACTGGAGAGAGGTGACTAGACAGGACATGGTGATGTTTCAGCTTACTGAGGACATGACCCTTGATATGAGGGTGTGGAGGTCGAGGATTAAGGTAGAAGGTTAGTAGGTAGTTTTTAGTTGCTCATCGGTAGTCTTAGTAGCACGCATGTCCCTTCATATTTTTAGATTTTTATTACACGCCTCAGATATTGTATCCCTTGTTGCTAGTATGTGGTACTACTTATCATTTATCTCTCCCTTTTTCTTTTCTCTTCCCTCTTTCTTCTTTTTTTGCTATCCACTTCTTCTTATTACTGTTCCTGAGCCGAGGGTCTGTTGAAAACAGTCTCTCTACCAATTAGGTAGGGATAAGGTCTGCATACAGACTACCCTCCCTAGACCCCACCTGGTAAGAATATACTGAGTTTGTTGTTGTTGTTGTTGTTGTTATTATATTCAATTTTCAAGGTTATTAACATTAAATCCATTCTATTTTTCAAGTTGCGAGTTCATATTAATAATACAATTATTTGTTTTCTTCAAGATATTTTTCCATGTTGTCATATTTGTGGTATTCTTCGTATTAAAGATATTGATCTTTTAGAACTGTGTAGGCTTGCAACATTCAATTTTGACTTTTCAAGTCAGGTTCTAACAAAAATGTAAAGGTCATAAAAGAAAATTACTGTTGTGACTAATATGAATACAAGTCCGTCTTGAGTCTCTTGACTTCCAAAGCAAATAAACTCATATATCATAAATACAATAAGGCATTTACGAACTTATGTATAGTTAGATTCCTCCTTTTATTGAGTTTGGTAAAATGTTCACGTTTATCATTTTCAGAGAGTATATGTCACATCACTTTTTTTAACCTCACCAACCCTCTATTAAAATGATAAAAGATTTTAAAATCAAAAGGGTTTTCAAATTCAAAAGTGACAAATATTGTGTTAAAAAGGATTTTCAGAGTCACCACTTGACTTTTAGTTTCGTCGTATCAAGTCACGTTTTTCTTTTTCTTTTTTAAGAAAGAATAATTTTTTTATAAAACACAATTAGACTCCAAAACTAGTTTGCACCAGAGATTCAAAGTAAGAGGTTTCATTTGATTCGTGGAGAAGGTATTAAGCATTCCTTGAATCCCGTGAAAATCACGGTTGCATAGATGATCTAATCGGCTTTAGAGTATACTTAAATTGAGGTAGAAACACACAAAAGAAAGATAAACACACAAGAGGCTCGAGGTTGTCCCTACCTAAATAAAAAATAAATAAATAAATAAAATAAGAGGAAAATACTAAAAGTCTACACTATGCTCACTCCATAATGTCTGTTACGGTCTTCAATTACACTCACTACGGGCATACCCCTGATAAAAATATATATATAATCTATGGGGCATTCCCCTGAATAAAATAATAACTAAGGGAACGACCTTTCGTCTCTGAAGCCAAAACAAACAAAGAAAACGTCCTAAAAGTTGCCTACCCGGGTGCGGTCAACCTAAACATACTGCTAGCGATTTAATCAATAAATAATAAAATAAAAAGAAACAAGATCATTTAAGCTCAATTTCCTTCACATTTTTAAAGTCAACTGCCATGACCCATTTGTTTCCTTACCTAATACGTACGAGTTCAACACCGATTATACAGGTATTCCTAGATCAATTCAATCAAATAATTTTCTGATCAATCCCAAAAACTATCTTGCTACTTTGATATATTAAACTAATAATAATAAAAGGATAAGTAATCAGACACATTCATTACATTAAATATAAAAAGTGCTCACACTAAACAGAAAAAATATAAGAGGCAGAAACGGAATAGCAAAGTAGTGACCTTAATGTAGAGCCGAAATTCCGCTTCTGTTTTGCATTAGAATTGATCCCAAAACAATGATACTCGATCGCAAACAGGGAGAAGCAACGGGAACAACGAGCCTAGGACCGAAACGCCGATTTGCCACCTCCATGTAAAACCCCGAACTCTTTTGACGCTAGACTCACGCAAACTTTTGCAAAAAAAAAAAACAGAGCTTGAGCTATGGTGTTCTGGGCTGTCCTTGTGGGGATTTTGGAGGTCTATTCGAGACTATTTTTTGGGTGGAAACGGCCGGCGTTTTTAGTGATTTATTGCTGCTTTTTGGACTGATTTTCGCAGGAGTTTGGTGAGGGATTTGAGCCCGTTTTTGGGTTATTCTTTGCTGGGTTTGAGGGCTGTTTTTGGAGTTGGATTTGCAGCAGCTTTAGGCTGCGTTTTTATTGGAGGTGTTTACTCTAAAAATCGGATAACAATTAAATTTGTTTGTAGTTATAGAGTGTTGAATGATTGATTGCGCATTTGTTTGTGTTCTTTCTGGATGGTGGTATTGTGTTATTAGTTCCTTCATGGTTATGATCATGTACCTTGGGTACTTGATGTCGAATTTCGCTTGGCTGTTGATTTTAGTTATGGTGGCTTGAGGTAGTTCATATAGACCAATGTTTGAATGAGGTCACGCATGGAAGATTGAGACATGACCCTTGGTGTTAGATTCGTGTGTTTTGGTTCTACGGTGTGTGATGGGTTCTTAGCCTTGCGATGTGACGGTGCTTGTTGAACTTGCGGGATGGTTCTCTCATTTGAGTCATTTTCTATATTTGAGTACACTTGAATTGTTGTGTATTGGTTCACAGATTGCACAGTTTGTGGCTTAAGGTTGTATTAGTGTGCCATGTTAGTAGGGCGGTTTTATTTGATAAGACGAGGTCGGCGGGCCTAGAATGGGTGCTATCGGATTTGATTGCGGTATATTTGGAAGGACAATGTCGCTGATCGACTTAGAAATTTTCTATAGCCCTTGTCGAAGGAGAGTGAGCTCCATGGCTCGTTGATCTGATGAATGGTTGTGAGTTTCTATGTGTTTATTTCATCATCAGCAGTGTACGGATGTTGTAGAATGAGGTTTTGTTTGATACATCACATCATTATTTTGGGGCTGATTTTTCATGACATTGCGAGCCCGAGAAACTGGAGGGATTAATTACTGAGTGAGGTCGATGGCCAGATTGTGGGGATATTGATGGGATAAGGTTGCACGTTGCAGAACATATTATTAATTTATGATGGGAGCAGGCTGCATTCTGCAGCAGATGTTATTGATTTACGTCATGATTGACTTATTATAGCGCTTGGGTTGAAGGAGCCCTTTCGGAGTCTGCACACCATAGTGAGCGCAGGTACCTACTGAGTGCGAGTGCGAGTGCGAGTGCCGAGTGACTGTGAGGACCGAGTGACTTGATACTCTGAGAGTATGCATATGGTTTTATCACTGAGTTGCATCGCATTTGACATGCACACTTGACAGACAGGCATAGAGATGCATTTTTCTCATGATCTACGATATCACATGACTTCTCATACACATTGACATGTAGGCGTAGAGATGTAGTTTCGTCATGCCATTTGAGAATGAAACATCTTATCTATTGTTAAAAAGTTTTGGAAAAAATCATAGTTTTACAAACCTACTTATGTTTTGATAATTTCGGTAAAAGAATTGGGTTTTGCACCGATATATTTGAAAAATATGCCTATTTTTCCAGAACTGTGAACTGGTTGAGCATCTTATATTTGAGTATGTTTCTTGTACCATTATTAGGATTTTGTTATGAACTGTTATTGGATATTGGTGTTGGACTCCGACTCTATTCCAGCTTGTCACTACTTTCCACCTACGGATCGGTTTGTTACTTATTGAGTACATAGAGTCGGTTGTACTTATACTACACTTCTGCACCTTCTGTGAAGATTTGGATGTTGACTTTGTTGTGTATGACGGAAGCTAGCATTAAAGGCGTACTTGCATTCCGGTCATAGCTGCCTCTTCTTCATGGTAGCTCGAGACTTATGAAAAAATCTGTTTATGTATAATTCGAATAGATGATGTATTTATCTTACACTAGCATTGTAAACTCTAAATCTTAGAAGCTCATGATTTGTACTACCAGTCCTTGGAAAATTCTTATATAAAAGAAACTATATTATCTTTTCTTTTCTTGATAAATCTCATTAATTTGGATAGTTGTTAATTGTCTTACCTAGCGGGTTGGGTTAGGTTCCATCACGACTAGTTGGATTTTGGGTCGTGACAAGTTTGTATCAGAGCTCTAAGTTCATAGGTTCTACAAGTCATGAGCAAGTATCTGGTAGAGTTCTGCGGATCGGTATGATGACGTCCCTACCTATCTTCGAGAGGCTACAGGGCATTTAGAATAATTTCCCATCTTTCTTTCTTTATCGTTCATAATTGATTCAGCTTGAAACATAACTCTTTGAATTCCTTCCACGTATTCATATGCACATGTGAGCACTCGGTATCAGCTGTGTATCGACGGTTGGTGATTTCATGGATGAGGTGCGAGATGTGATTTCTATGTTCTGATGATGGGCCAGTCTAGAGGACTTGAAGCCGAGTTTTGACTGTAGCTTTATCATGGGGATTTCGGTTGTGTGACAATGTGCCTTTTGGACTTACAAGTCGGATAGTGTCGCTATTAGTGGAATTTGTTGATTGATGAGTGGTTGAATGACCATATGATTAGTATGATAGGACTGCGAGATGTTCTATGGATGATGTTGTGTGGAGCCTTTATTTTCTATCATTGAGTTATATTTGTGGGATCTGAGTTTGGATCGGTTGTAATAGTTGACCTGACTGTCACGAGGATGAATGCGAAGTTTGCAGATGATTTGGGATATTAGAGGGTTTGTGTTACATGAGCTTATGAAGGATTAAGTTGAACTTCGGTGCGGAATCATGTCAGTAATTGATAAGGGGTATTATGATTTATCGAGTTTTTTGTGATATGGTTTTAAGCCAAGTAGGGAAGTTTGCTATCGACGAGTTTATTGCATGGTTATGTGTTGTATTGATTTCGATTTAAGGTATACTTGTGAATTAGTTGTGACTTGCAGTGGTTGATATCGAGGACGACTCAAGTAAAGGAATTTCTGGATACGAGTTATATGTTGCACTACATGAATATATTAAGGTCATGGAATGATTGAGTTTCCATGTGTGAAGGATGTAGTGCGCATGGAGTATTAATTTGATTGCTTGTGTTAAGGCAGGGTTACTTCCTTGAGTGTTGTTGTGCTAATGGGGCACATGTCGTTTGGCCCGTTTGGGCGGCGCAATTGAGATTTGAGTAGAATGGATGACTCTTGAATAAGTTTTAATGAATTCAAGATTTATATGTAGCAATTATGAATGTTTCAAACTTGTATATGGCTAGAATTTTGAGATTTACATTACAGATTCTACATTTCAGTATCAAGAAGGTGAAGGAAATGACTTTAGATTAACAGAAGGTCCCTTCAAAGTGGGTGTCTCGGTTGTGGTGCTTTGGGATGCTTAAGACAGAATTCAACGGCTTATGGGGCTTAGGGTAGTGTGGTTTTACGCTAAGATCTCGTGGGGTGAGTTTCAATTAAGGATCGTGGTGTTCTGGAAAGTAGAAGTGTCAACTGGAGGGTAATTCAGAAGAAACTCGGAGAAATGGGACAACTTGGTATTAGGTTGGATCAGCACGACAATGGATACAATCGGTTCCTTGGGTACTTATGATGTGGTGAGTTTCTACAGTTTATTTGTGGAAAAAATCTTGGGTTTGGCAACCGACGTGGTCTGGTTGAGTTAGAGAGGTTCAGTTATGATGGTTTGGTAACATATTAATGGGTTTCGAAGAGTTTTCGACGGTTTCTACCACATTTTGAGATGGGTATTTCCTACCAGCATAAAGAGCATGTTGCGTATGGTGATTTCCTCCTGGATGAGATTAAATTGAAGGTTCTTGGCTAATTGATTATGTAGTTTTCTTGTGACTCAGAATTGATTATGAGATTCTCGTACTTTTCATATGATGGCATGATAGGTGCGACATGTTCTGTGGGATTGAGATTTACGCGTGCAAGGTCATGTGTCAGTTTTGAAGGGAAGGTCATAAATTTCCATGCATATAGTCAGCATGGATGGTTTCTGATGTTAATATGAATGCTATA
The DNA here is from genome assembly GCA_005239525.1 of Nicotiana knightiana. Taxonomy (NCBI): domain Eukaryota; kingdom Viridiplantae; phylum Streptophyta; class Magnoliopsida; order Solanales; family Solanaceae; genus Nicotiana; species Nicotiana knightiana. The sequence goes on from ML402972.1 coordinate 70,437, forward strand.
AATACTTGGTGTTGCCCGAGAAGGGTGACCATCTCAGCAGGCGCACTAAGTTTTGACTTACAAATGCTTCATTGGTATAACGGTACTCGCTTGGTTGATCGACTGTTGATATTCAGTTTTTTCTATATGGAACAGAAGAATTATCAAAGTATTCCTCGTGGGATGATCGTGTATGAGAGACGTGTTAGCCATCTGGGTGGTGGAGTTGGGATTCAGATATGTTGATTCATGTGTTCTATGTATTTGAAGACCGGGAGTTCTGAAAAATAGATTGTTTCGTGGTTGTGGACTGTGAAGATGTGGCCAAGCTAGTCAGATGATAGTATGGGTTATGGTTCAGTCATTGTGGACTTTCGGAGGGTTATGTATCTATTTGTGGATAACCAGGATTGATCTGGCGCTATTGGGAGGCCTAATGAGAATGTGTATTCTACACCGGGCTAGATTGTTGACTCCGTACTGCTACTGTTGAGGGATGTGTCATTCGATTAGAGTTGAGCTTATTCGTGTTCTGATATGATCTATGTGTTACTTCTCTATGCTACAAGGGGTTGTGATTTATTGGTTATAAACACATGGTGCGGGTCTATTTGGGTTTTATAGCGGAATTTAAGCGAGATGGGTATTAGAGTGTTGAATGATTGATTGCGCCTTTGATTATGTTCTTTCTGGACAGTGGTATTGTGTTATTGGTTCCTTCGTGGTTATGGTCATGCACCTTGGGTACTTGATGTTAGATTGCACATGGCTGCTGATTTTGGGTATGGTGGCTTGAGATAGTTCATCTAGACCGATGTTTGGATGGGGTCGCGCATTGTGGTGGAGTTATGTTGAGATATGACCTTTCGTGTTAGATTCGTGTTTTGGTTATACAGTGTGTGATTGGTTCTTAGACTTGCATTGTGATGGTGCTTGTTGAGCTTCCAGGACGGTTCTCTCATTTGAGTCATTTTCTATGTTTGAGTACACTTGAATTGTTACGTATTGATGCACGGATTGCACGGTTTATGGCTTGAGGTTGCATTAATGTGACATGTCAGTAGGGCAATTGTATTTGATAAGATGATGTTGACGGACCTATAACGGGTGCTATCAGATTTGATTGCGGTATATTTGGAAGGACAATGTCGCTGATCGACTTAGAAATTGTCTATAGCCCTTGTCGAAGGAGAGGGAGCTACATGGCTTAGTAATCTGATGAATGGTTGTGAGTTTCTGCGTGTTTCTTTCATCATCGGCAGTGCACGAAAGTTGTAGAACGGGATTTTGTTTGATATGGGGTTTATTACCGGCATTGGGTTGTTTTGAGCTGCTACTGTGAATGAGAACTTTGCTACAAGTATGCGAGTCGTGTGGCATGTCATGTAATTACATCGTGGGTTATGGTTATGGCTTGACATAACTTGTTCATACTTATACAGTGTATAGATGCAAGGTTCGGATCTTGTGGGAAATTCCAGATGTTGGAAATTGGACTATGTGGTTTGGGGCCTGAGGTTGAAGCAATGATCTTCAGTTATATTGTGTTGTCGGGCCTATATGGAATGCGATGTAGGGTCACCCCCGGTTATGTGCATGGTAAGGTTACCCGGCGATTTGATGACTTTGTGACAACTCTTGGCACGTTCGAGGACGAACGTATGTTTAAGTGGGGGAGGATGTAATGACCCGACCGGTCGATTTGTGCATTTGCACTTCGCTCGGTAGTTTGAGGGCATGAGTAGCTCCGTATGATGTATTATGACTTTTGTGAATCGTCGGTTTTGGTTTTCAGGCTATTCCGAATCGATTTGGAAGAATGAGTTTCATTGTTCAATCTTTAAGTTGGAAGAGTTGACCAAGTTTGAATTTTGTGAATTTAACCTCGAACAGAGCTTTATGGTTCCGCTATGTCCGGATGGTGATTTTGGGATCGCGTATGCCCGGATTCGCATTTCGATGTTCCTAGAAGGATTCGACACTAATTGACGAAAGTTGGAAATTTGAAAGTTTTTAAAGTTCATAAGTATGACCGAGAGTTCAGTTTGATGATATCTGGTTCGGATTATGGTTCCCGGAATTTGAATAACTTAGTTATGTCATTTGGGACTTGTGTGCAAAATTTGAGTTTATGCTGGGTTGATTTGATGTGATTAGGCGAGAGTTTTGGAAGTTGATAATTCAAATTTCATTTTGGTTCGATTTGAGGTGCGATCCGTCGTTTTGATGTTCTTATCCATAATTTAAGGCCCCGATTAAGTCCGTGTTAGGTTATGGAACTTGTTGGTATATTCAGACGGGGTCCCGAGGGGCTCGGGTGAGTTGCAGACGTGTTTCGGATCATTTTCCTCCAATTTTACCTTCCTGGTTCCTGCTGGCGTTTAGTGCACTAAGTCTTCTTCGCGATCGTGAAGCTAGAGATGCGATCGCGTAGGTGAAGATCTGGAATTGAGTAGTTCCTTCTTCGCATTCACAAGTATCCTTACGCGATTGTGTAGTTTTTCGGAGATTGGGCATCGCGTTTGCACCAGTCAGATCGCGTTCGCGTAGTGATGAGTTGAGAAGCTAGGGCTATAGAATTTCTTCAAAGCGTTCGCGAAGGTGTGAGGCACTGTCGTTCGCGTTCGCATGAGTTATAATGCGATCGCGTAGTGCTTTTTTTTGAGGCAGTGTTGCATGTTCTTCCCGATCGCCTAGCTTCGTCCGTGATCGCATATGATATTTCTAAGGCTGTGCTTTTTCTTTTTCGCGATCGTGATGGCGATCCATAGTTTCGTCCAGTGAGTATAAAGTACTCTATTTCGAGGGTTTCGACCAATTTTACATATTTGGAGCTATGGAGCTCGGATTGAGGCGATTCTTGAAGCAATTTTTACCAAGTGCATTGGGGTAAGTGTTCTCTAATCATTTTTAATTTTATATCATGAATCCATCTTTTTTTTTTTGGCATTTGACCGAGTGTTTCAAGAGAGAAATTGGAAGTATTATCCTAAAACTTCATAAAGCGAATTTTTGGGTTTTGATCATTGATTCGGGGTCGGATGTGAGTGAAACTAGTATGGTTGGACTCGTAATTGAATGGGTTGTCAGATTTTATGTGTTTTGTTAGGTTCCGAGATGCGGGCCCAGGTTCGGCTTTTTGGTTGATTTTGAGTTTTTAATTAAAGATTCGACCTTTATTGACCATGTTGTTTCCTTTGGCATTATTTGATGTATTTGGGTTGCTTTTGGCTAGTTTCGAGCCGTTCAGAGGTTGGTACACGCGAGATGGAATTTTTGGAGTAATTGTTTGACTTGCCCGATATTGGATTTGGCTTGTTCGAGGTGTGTGGGTGTGCACCGTGTAAATTTTGACTCCATTATTTTTGTGGCACTGTGTAGTTACCCGATCTTATGTGTAAACATGAAATCTCTACGTACTAGAGCTACTAAGATGTGATCCGTGTTATAAACTATGTCTAGGATACATGCTTATTCTATTGGGACCCACTGAGGTTATTTCTGCTGTTAAGTTATTTGCTTACACTGCAATTACAAATGGTTCGTAAGCATTCATACGCATATTATATCTCAGCCTCTATTACCATTTATTGATACATCACATCATTATTTTGGGGCTAATTTTTCATGACATTGCGAGCCCGAGAAACTGGAGGGATTGATGACCGAGCGATGCCAAGGGCCTGATTGTGACGATATTGATGGGATCAGACTCTACTCTGAATTATTGATTTATAATGGGAGTGGGTTACACGCTGCAACAAATGTTATTGATTTACGCCATAATTGACTTATTATAGTGCTTGGGCTGAAGGAGCCCCTCCGTAGTCTACACACGGACAGAGCGCAGATACCTACTGAGTGCGAGTGTTGAGAGCGAGTGCCGAATGACTGTGAGGAATGGGTGACTGGGAGGATTGAGTGACTGGGAGGACCGAGTGAATTGATACCCTGAGAGTATGCATATGTTTTTATCACTGAGTTGCATCAAATTCGACATGCACACTTGAAATACAGACATAGAGATGCATTTTTCTTCATGTTGTACGATATCATCATTCATGACTTCTCATACACATTGAGATGTAGGCGTAGAGATGTATTTTCCTCATGCCATTTAATAATGAAACATCTTATCAATTGTTGAAAAGTTTACGGAAAAATCACAATTTTACAAACCTACTCATATTATGGTGATTTCGGTAAAAGAATTGGCTTTCCACTTATATACTTGAAAAGCATGCCTATTTTTCCGTAACTGTGAACGAGTTGAGCATCTTATATCTAAATATGTTTCTTGTATCATTGTTATTATTATTTTGTTATGAACTGTTATTGGCTATGGACTCCAACCTCTGTTCTAGCTCGTCACTACTTTCAACCTAATGTTAGGTTTGTTACTTATTGAGTACATTGATCGGTTGTACTCATACTATACTTCTGTACCTTGTGTGAAGATTTGGATGCTGACATTGTTGTGTATGACGAGAGATAGCATTGAAGGCGTACCTACGTTCCGGTTATAGCTGCCTCTTGTTGATGGTAGCTCTAGACTTATGAAAAATCTGTTTATGTATAATTTTGACAGATGCTGTATTTCTTTTACACTAGCTTTGTAAACTCTAAATCTTAGAAGCTCATGATTTGTACTACCAGTTGTTGGAAAATTTTTGTATAAAAGCAATTGTATTATTATTTCTTTTCTTGATAAATCTCATCAATTTGGATAGTTGTTAATTGGCTTACCTAACGGATTGGGTTAGGTGTCATCACGGCTAGTTTGATTTTGGTCGTGACAAGAGGTAAACTACTTCTTTTATTCTTTGTTTTGGTTGTCATGGTACCTACTGATCATATTAAGGCTCTTTTATTTTTTTCTTTTTGATGTTGCATATATTCTTTATGTGCTTTAATTATTTTTTCGATTCTTTTAGTCTGTTCTTTAAAATTGTAAAAAAATTATGAATTGGAGCTTTTTTTCTTTACAAATTGGAATTGGAACAAGCGTTTGTTACAAGGTGAACAATAGAGAATTTCATTGGGAGGAGAATGAAGAACAGCCATTAGAATGTCAAGTCAGTGCAAGTTAAGGTATGGAATCGAAATGACAAGTAGAGTTGTAATCACAAGATCTCCTTGACAAACAATATTGTCCCGTCTAAGAAACACATATCTCTATTTCGTTAAGACTTTTATTTTGTATTTTTCTTATATTCATAAATTAATTGTATTGGCATAAATACTATTTTTTTTATTTTATCATATTAGATATTTCTTGGTTAAAATAATGTAACGATCCGATTGGTCGTTTAGAGCATTTGCATTTCGCTTGGTAATTTACGGGCATGAGTAGCTCTATATGATGTATTATGACTTATGTGAATCATCGGTTTTGGTTTACAGGTCATTCGGAATTGATTTGGAAGAATGATTCTCAATTAGGTAACTTTAAATTGGAAGAGTTGGTCAAGTTTGACTTTTTAGTATTTGACCTCAGATTGGATTTTTGAGGATTTCGGTAGGTCCGGATGGTGATTTTGGACTTGGGCGTATGCCCGGATGGTGATTTTGGGCTTGGACGTATGCCCGGAATTGCATTTGGATGCTTCTAGAAGGATTCGACACTAATTGGCGAAAGTTGAAAATCTGAAGGTTTGAAAAGTTCATAAGTTTGACCGAGAGATGACTTTATGGATATCAAGTTCAGATTATTGTTCCAGGAATTGGAATAGGTTTGATATGTCATTTGAAACTTGTGTGCAAAATTTGTATTTATTCCGAGTTAATTTGATATGTTTCGGTAGGGGTTTTGAAAGTTGGAAAGTTCAAAGTTCATTAAGTTTGATTTGAGGTGCAATTTGTCATTTCGATGTTATTATGCGTTATTTGAGGCCTCAAGTAGGTTCGTATAATGTTATTGGACTTGTTGGTAAATTGGGACGGGGTCCCGAGGGACTCGGGTGAGTTTCGGACTAGGTTCGGGTCATTTTCGTTTCATGTTGCGTTGTTGTATGTATACTGGTTCTGGTGCTTCTGCATCTGCAGAAGAATGGGCGTAGATGCGAGTTCGCAGATGCAGACAGTTGGTCGCAGAAGCGCAAGCATGCTTGGCTGGAGTAGATCGCAAAAGCGGAATTTGGGGCTCATCTGCAGCCCCGTAGAAGCGAAGGTCTTGGGCGTAGAAGCGAGATTGAGCGCAAAAGCGTGTTTGGCTTCGCACCTGTGGTTGGGAAGAAGTGGATGGAGATCCGCAGGTGCAAGGGGTCAGCTTGCTAGTGGAGTCCGCAGAAGCGGAGCTCGTGTCGCCGAAGAGACACTGCAGAAGCAGCTCATGTGTCCGCAAAAGTGGAAATGGTTGGGCAGAAGCCTTTAAATTGAGGGTTTGGCCATTTTGTTCATATTTTGAGATGTGGGACTCGGATTGAGGCGATTTTGGAGGAAAATTTCATCACAAAGATTGGAGTAAGTGTTCTACACTCGGTTTTGATTATATTTCGAGATTTAATCTTCATTTTTCTTATTGGATCTTGAGTTTTAAATAGAAATTGGGGATTTTTGTCTAAACTTTCAGAAAGCGAATTTTTGAGTTTTGAACGTCGATTCGGAGTTGGATTTGAGTGAAACTAGTATGGTTCGACTCATAACTGAATGGGTTGTTGGATTTTTTGAATTTCATCAGTTTTCGAGGAGCGGACTCGGGTTGGGATTTTGATTAAAGATTCGGCCTTTATCTTTTGGAATTGTTTCCTTGGGCTTTATTTGATGTATTTGAGTTACTTTTGGCTAGTTTCGAGCCGTTCGGAGCTCTGCACACGTGGGATGGCATTGTGGAGCAGCGTTTGGCTCGCTCGATATTGGATTTGGCTCTTTCGAGGTAAGTAACACTTCTAAATTTGATGCTGAGGGTGTGAAACCCCGAATTATGTGTTATGTATTTGGTGTTGAGGTGGCGGCATATGGGCATGCACCGTGTGAATTGTGACTCTATTATTCCTGTGGTACTGTGTAGTTACCCGTTCTTATCCGCAACCATGAAATTTCTAGAGTTATTGAGTTGTGACCCATGTTAGAAACCATGTATAGGCTACATGCTTATTCTGTTGGGACCTATTGAGGTCATATTGTTGTTGAATTATTTGTTTAAGTTGCAATTTCATATTTAGTCATGTTCATTCATTTCGTATCATATCTCAGTCTCTGTTGTTATTTATTGACACATCATATCATCATTTTGGGGCTAGTTTCATGGTATTGTGAGCCCGAGAGACTAGAGAGGTTGATGACTGAGTGAGGCCGAGGGCCTGAGTGTCAGTGATATTATGGGATCGAGTTGCATGCCATAACATGTTATACATTATGGGATCAGGCTGCACGCTGCATCATGTTATATATTATGGTATCGGGCTGCATGCCGCAACATGTTTAATTGATTTATGCCATGATTGGCTTGATATTGCGCTTGGGTTGAAGGAGATCCTCCGGAGTCTGCTCACACCCCCAGTTAGCGCGGTTGATTTATATTGAGGGATGGATCTTCCCTGGACATGGATATTGTCCGAAGCTTTATATTTGGGGATGGATCTTCCCTGGGCTGCATTAACTTTATACAAAACTGCGTGACTGACTGTCAGTTGATGTGTATTTATTCGGGATGGATCTTCCCTGGGCTGGGTTGGCAACATTTAGTACTGAGTGAATGAATAAGGAGAGTTGTTGAGCATGATGAGTGGAAGGTGTGAAACAGTGAGATTGAGCACTCTGAGAGTGTGAGTACATGAGTTCATCTCTGAGATACATTGCATTGATATGCACACATGACATATATGCATAGAGATGCTACTTATTGAGTACATGGGGTCGATTGTAATCATACTACACTTTTGCACCTTGCGTGCAGATGTTGGATGCTGATGTTTTTGTGATCTAGGAGGCTGGAATTGAAGATGTACCTGCGTTCCAATTGTAGCTGCCTCTTGTTCATGGTAGCCTTAGATTTATAAAAAAAAAGTTATGTACATTTCGAACAGATTATGTATTTATTTCATACCAGCTTTGTAAATTTTAATCTTAGAAGCTCATGGTTTGTACTACCAGTACTTGGGAGATGTATAAGATTCATATATTTTCTTTTCTTATTTGCCTTATTAAATTTCATTGGAATTGGATAGTTGTTAATTAACTTACCTAGAAGGTTGGGTTAGGTTCCATCACGACTAGTTGGATTTAGGTCGTGACAAGTTGGTATTAGATCTCTAAATTCATGGGTTCTACAAGTCATGAGAAAGTGTCTTATAGAGTCTTGCGGATCCGTATGATGCCGTACATACCTATCTTCGAGAGGCTACATGGCATTTAAGATAAACTTCCTATCTTTCTTTCCTTATCGTATGACATTGATTCATCTTGAAGCGTAACGCTTTGGATTCCTTCCACGCATTCGTATGCGTATGTGAGCGCTCGCTATCAGTTGTGCATAAGCTGCTTATGATTCCATGGATGAGGTGCCAGATGTGATTTCTGTGTGCTGATGACGGGCCGGTCTGGAAGACTTGAGACCGGGTTTTACTGTACCTTGAGCACATGGATTTTAGTTTTGAGAGCACTTGCTTCTGTATTTATAAGTCCGGTAGTATCCCTATTAGTTGAATTTATGGCTCGATGGGTGGTTGGATGGCTATATGATAAGTATGATGTGACTGCGGGATGTGTTCAGATTGATTGAATGTGAAGAGAAGAGTTTTCTTGGGATGTAAAAGAGACTATTGGATGCCTGATTTCTATCTTGATGTGATGTATAGTCTCAAGTTATGAGTGTATTGGAGGATCTTTCATGTTGTTTAACTGTGGAATGAATAAGATTCCCATGTCTTGTTGATGAGTTCAGCATTAAGATGATTAAGTAATAGTGTAGTAGTTGTGGCACTGAAAGGGTAAAGAGAGATGTCGGTTTGAGGCTAAGCAGGTGGGTTATAACCTGGAGGGTAATCTGCGGATGTGTGATTTTTATGATGTTGTGTGGAGGCTTTTATTTCTATTAGTGAGCCGTACTTGTATGATTTGAGTTTGACTCTGTTGTAATAGGTTACCTGGCCGTCACGAGGATGAATGTGAGGTTTGCAGACGATTCTGAGGTATTAGAGGGTTTGTGTTACATGGGCTTATGAGGGAATAAGTTGAATTTCGGTGCAGGATTATGGCAGTAATAGAGCATGGGTATTATGAGTTATTGAGTGATTTTTCTATGGCTTTGAGCCAAGTAGGGGAGTCTGCTCTTGACGATGTGATTGCTTGGCCATGTATTGTATTGGTGTTGGTCTGAGGCATAATTGTGGATCAATTTTGGCTTGCAGATGTTGGTTTTGAGGATGAGTTGAGTAAGCAATTTCTGGATGCGAGTTGTATTACACTCTATGGATATATGAGAATCATGGAATGATTGAGTGGTTATTCGTGAGGGATGTAGTGCGCATGGAGTAGGAATTTGCTCGGTTTCGCTAAGGCAGGATTACTTCTTTGGGTGTTGTCGTGCTAATGGGCCACAGGTCGTTCGGCCGTTTGGGCGGTGCAATTGAGATTTGAGCAGAGTGGATGACTCTCGAGAATGGTTCTAATGGATTCAAGATTTATATGTAGCAATTGAGAACTTTTCGGATTTGTATATGGCTAGAATTTGAGATTTAAGTTGGATGGTGTCAAGACTTGTGGAATTTCTATATCTTTATGGATTCTACATTTCAGCATCAGAAAGTGGAAGAAAACGGCTTTAGATTCACAAAAGACCTCTTCAGGGTCGTTGTCTCGATTGTGGCATGTTTAGGGTGCTTAAGAGGAAATACAACGGCGTATGGACCTTAGGGCGGTGTGGTTTTATACTAGGATATCTTGTGGTGAGCTTTGGGTGAGGATCGTGGTATTTTGTCAAGGAGAAGTATCAGCTTGAAGGCAATTCAAAAGAAACTCGGATAAGGAGGACACCTTGATAGTAGGTTGAATCAACACAATAATGGATATGATCAGTTCTTTGGGTACTTATGATGTGGCGGGTCTCTACATGTTACACTCTATGTTTTCGTACGTGGAAGCACGCCACAAGTAAATTTATATAAGATCGGAATGAGATGTTACGTGTTACATCTCGCGTTTTTCGTACGCTAAAAGTTTCGTCTTCAGTTAATTGACGCAAAATGGGGGTGAGATTATCTTGAGGTTAACATATTTCTGCTATTTATAACAAGCGATAAATAATTGTCATTAAGGATAAAAGGTATACGAATTAAAGAAAACGAGTTTCATTGAAAGTGGCCAATTTGGGATAAAATACAGGTTGAGCGATAATACCCGATAATTATGAATAGTACCATGAAAGGCACCATATGACCACGGTAGTATAATACATAAAATATATAAAGTATATTAAAAATAAGTAGAATTTTTAGTAATTTGAGATAATTTTTAAATTATGCGGATAATTAATTAATTACTGGGTAACAGGATATTACCCAGTTAACTAATAAGTGGATAAAAGTTTAATAAATTAATTTCCCCCACCCAAAAATGTGGCACAAGGCTTAGAATGACTCTTAGTCATTCAAAGCCTAGGTGGCTAACTAGGAACGTTAGCAATTAAAGGGTAAAAGACCTACACAATTTGATCCATTTTCATTTTCATGAGACAAAGTAACAAAAATCCCTTTCTTTGTTTAAATCCTTGAAGAGCAAAAGCTCAATTTATTCAACAAACAGAAGCTTAAAAAAATTCGTTCAAAGCATTTCAACAAAGCTTGATTCGTTCAAATAATTCAAGGAACAAAAGTGTAATTCCATCAACGATTTTGCGGTTATAAAAAAAAAGTACGGTGCAATCTTCACCAAGAATATTATACGGAGTTTTTCTTACCCCATGTATGTTGAGGCTAAGCCCTTCTTTCAAATTGGCATGATATCGTAATTACACGAGTTTGATAACGAGGCATAAAGAAAAATTCATATCCCGAAATTTACGTATATTTGGCTAGTCTCGCAAGTTACATAAATTTTCCTAGTTTTGTAAGTTACAATATTCTCTTTATCGGGACTTCATATTCATTTGAGTATTTCCTTTTTTTTTTCAGTCAAGAGAGCAGAGAATTTATATATACAGTATTACAGTATTTTCATTACCATCGAGCTATAATCGATGGGCAGGACCCTATTGGGCAACCTCTGATCAGATGGTAAGTTATATATCGAACCTACTGTGGCCGAGCACCTTTGAGCGAGCCCAGTTGGTCGAGATACAGAGCCTAGTATGGCCGAGGCCTATGAGCGAGCCTACTACGGCAGAGCGGTTATATATATATATATATATATATATATATATATATATATATATATACCGAGCCTTATATGGCCGGACAACTATTTTACTTATTATATTTAGAGAATTGAGTCAGTATCAGCAGGCAAGCATACCATCAGATTATCTTTGACTTCCAGCTACCTGCAGTTGCTATATTATTAATTTAGTTTCAGCTTTCAGTATATTGCCTTACATACTCGGTACATTATTCGTACTGACGTCCTTTTGTTGGGGACGCTGCATTCATGCCTGCAGGTATAGATAATCAGTTTGACGAGCCCTCATAGTAGACGAGATTTCCATTCAGCGAAGGATCGGTAAGACTCCACCTCATTCGGAGTGCAACCGAGTCTATGAGTCATCGTGTCAGAGTTTTGTTACAGACTTATGGGTAGGCCGGTACCCTATCCATTTGATGTCAAATAATTTCAGAGGCTTTGTACACAGAGGTTCATTTTTTACAGTATGTCAGAGGCCTTGACGGCCCATATGTATTCATATTTTAAGAAAAATTATTCACTAATTGTCACGACCCAATTTCGGAGTCGTGATGGCGCCTGTCGTGGAACCAAAAATGCCTCCCTTTTTAACTAAGCTAAATTTAATTTCCTGTAAGAATACAATTTTTAAACAAAATTATTGATAATACTAAGAGTCTGAAGTTTAAAAATAATATTTGAAACAAAAATTTAAAATTTCCAACCCCGGATCCGGTGTCACTCAGTCATGAGCTACTATAACATAAAGCAAAGAAAAGGAGAAATGGACAACATTGTCTCAAATAAAGAACAACAGGTAGAATAAGAAAGAGAAGATGAGGTCGCGATCGCCAGCTGCTACCTCGACAACTCCAATGAAAACTCTGACAGCTGCTCAATATCCACTACCGGGTCCCGGTGTACCTGGATCTGCACACAAGGTGCAGAGGGTAACGTGAGTACACCAACTCAGAAGTAACGAACCCAAACTATGGGCTGAGAGGTAGTGACGGAAAAAACCTCATAAATTACAATAAACAATATACAGAAATTAGACGTGCTAACAGTTATCAAAATGAGTAAATATGCCAAGTATGCCAGTATACTTTACATGCCATCATGAAAATATATATATGAAACCAGTGTGGATATGCACATAGTGCTCATAACCCTCACACAGTAGCCCACTCAGTACCGTATATGGCTCTCAGGCCCAACGAAAAGTCCATCCCGAAATGTACATAATCATTGGTGACCATAGTCACTCCGTACTGAGGAAAAGGCCAATCCGGCCCCACGGAGAAAGTCCATCTCCAGAATACAACACTCAGACAAGATCCATGTCCATGGATCCATCCCTCACATAACATCCACTTCAGACACGATCCATGCCCAGGGAAGATCCATCCCTCACATAACATCAGCTTCGGACAAGATTCATGTCCAGGGAAGATCCATCTCTCATCATCAATCCGCTCACTGGGGGTGTAAAGACTCCGGAGGGGCCCTAGTGGTCCAAGCGCCATATCAAGCCAACAAAGGCCTGATTAAATATCGCTGAGGTGTGCAGTCCGATCTGATAACTGTCTCAATAATAGTCTCTCGGCCTCACTCAGTCATTACTCTTCAGTCTCACTCACATGGATCACAGATGCATCCATTAGCCCAAAACAATGATAAGTATGCATATAATTAACAATACTGAGACTGAGATATGAAGTGATATGCTATAACATGACTGAGTATATGAAATCAAATAATCACAAAATGAGACAGTAATATACGACCACTCGGGTCTCAGCATTTTCGGCGTGAAGCCTAGCATTTATATTTAACATGATTTCTAACATGTTCACAATTACCACATTAATAGAAGCACAGATATCATCATGGAATGATCACTAAGCGGTTCCATGGGATAAGCCAGGCCACAAATACTCGGTGCACGCCCGCACTCCCGTCACTTGGCATGCGTGTCACCTCAATTATAGTAATAAATCATTTAGCTCGGGGTTTTGAACCCTCAGAACCAAGTTTGGAAACGTTACTTACCTCAAAACCGGCTAAACTACTATTCCGCAGTGCCTTTGCCTCTAAATCAGGCCTCTGAGTGCTCCAAATCTACCAAGTTCAGATTTTTATCATCAAATTATTCTTAAGGAATGAATTCCAATTGAAAAGTATCAAATTTAGCTCAAAACCCGACCCCCAGGCCCGCATCTCGGAATTTAAAATTTTTTATACCAAAATGTTCTTTTTTATCTCACGAGTCCGTACATATAAAGAACGCTAAGATCGGAGTTAGTTTGACCCCTCAAATTGATCCCTAAAGGTCTCATAATCTCAAGCCCTAACCCCACCCTTTTCTACTGATTTTCTTGGATTAAACACTGATATTATGTTCCTTAATCACCTATATTGAGTTTTAGGGTCCAAAATACTTACCTCAATGAGGAAGACTGATTTCCCCTCTTCAAAATCGCCTCAAAAGCTCTCTTCCCGTACAAAAATAGTGGAAAAGTGGGTTATGGTCGCCGATTAATTTAATATAACTGCCCAGGGTCTTATAAAATAACCTGCGCGATTGCACGCACCCAGGCGCGTTCACACAATGCCTTCCTCACTCCCTCACGTGATCGCACCACATTGCACGCGATTTCACTACCCATTTCCTCTTTGGCCAGCCCACGCGCCCAACACAGTGCGGTCGCACCTTCCTTCACGCGATCGCACTGCCTTCTTTCCCTCTACTCCGCGATCGCACCTCTTCACCTGGGATCGCACAAAAAAATTTCCTAGGCCTCACCAACTGACCTATGCGATCGCATAAGACACCCCACGATCGCATACGGGAAATCCTACCTGCAACACACCAGCAAAAACAACAGTTCTTCTAAGGCTAAAAATGCCCGTTAACCACCCTAAATCAATCCCGAGCCCCTCGGAACACCAACCAAATTTATCAACACACCATAAATGATCATTCAAACTTAGTTGCACTCTCAAAAAACTAAAAATAACATCAAAACACCAAAATCACATTGGATTCAAGCCTAAAAACTTTGAAATTTTTTAAATCCACCAACGATGCCGAAACTATCCAAAACAACTCCGATTGACCTGAAATTTTGCAGACATATACAAAATGACATTATAAACCTGTTCCAACTGTCAGAATTCCATTCCGACCCCGATAGCCTAATTTCCACTGCCGACCGGAAATTACCAAAAACTAACTTTCGCCAATTCAAGCCTAATTCTACAGCGGTCCTCAAAAAAATATTCCGAACACACTCCTAAGTCCCAAATCACCTAACGAAGCTATCTGAGCCATAAAATTTGCATTTCGAGGTCGTTTACCCATAAGTCAACTCTCAGTTGACTTTTCCAACTCTAAGGCAATTTTTAAAGACTGAGTGACTAAATTCTCATTATAATTATTCTGATTCTGAGCCTATCAACTCTAACACATCAATAACGGTTTAAACAAGCTCTGACGAGGAAATAACAGTAAATATAAATGGAGATTCTACGTAACGACCGACCGATTTGTTACATTCTCCCCCTCTTAAACAAACGTTCGTCCTCGAACGTGCCAAGAGTTGTTCCAAAAGCCATCAAACCGCCGAACAACCTTACCATGCACATACCCTAGGGGAGACCCCACGTCACCCTACCCGGTATCGATCTAATAATACAACACATTCGAATGCCACTATATCCAGCCTAATCCCTACGCCTTAGAACCCAAATTCCACGTCAGAACTTATCTACAAGATTAGAATCACGCCTCCACACACCATATACACCTGAACCAAATCACACGAATCTGAAAGAACACAACTCATACGTCCAAACTCTATGATACCCAGGTACTTTACCTTAATCAACTTCTCTAGACGACCACAACAGAACCGCACCATGTGTGCCTAAAACTAACGAATCGTCGCTCCTCGAAGCACGGATGGGTAACCCCTAGATCATCCTGGAGCACAGACAAACCCAATAGCCATTAACTGACACCCTCACAATAGCTCTACGGATTCAAATAATCCGATTCGATGCAAAACACCTACATTAAGTCATACCTAAAAGTATCATCGTCTATCTGATCAAACTACATCGAAATCGACCATACTTAGAAATGGCACATCCACCCGGGTCTCCAGACCCCCAATAGGTACCACACACAACCGACACATGCGGTTCATAACAACAACATCACCCACAAGGGCTAGCACATGAACAGATGTAACAAAATCACGGGGCGTATAAAAAGAATGGGCTAAAATATGATGAACATGTGAATATGAAAAACTGGAATCAATTAAACACTGAAGCTTCTCGTGAAAAACTGAAACAATACCTGGGATCACGGCATCAAAAGTCATCTCATACGGTCTGGCTGAAAATGCATAAATTCGGGCCTGATCACCACCGGATCGACCTCCCCCTCTAGGGCGACCACTACCTGCCTGACCCCCACCTTTAGCTGCCTGGGCAGGCGGTGCAACTACTGAGTCTGAAACCGCGGGCTGACTCCTCTGCTGATAAGTACCTCTTACAAGACGAGGACAAAACCTCTTAATATGGCCCACATCTCCACACTCAAAGCAACATCTCTCGGAGAATGGCACTAGGGACTGAACGAAACCCCTAGCACCAGGATAACCACTGGAAGAACCAGGCATAGATGAACTCTGAACCGATGGTGTCCAAGATGAATTCGGAGCTGGCAGGGCACTGAAAGAAGGGTGCACCTGATGCGACCTATGAGGATCATGACCAACTGATCCACCACGATAACTTGAGCGACCTGGCTGAGCCTGCCTGAATGGTCAGCCTCTGCCGGGCTAAGGCTGCCCCCTGAAGGAACCCCACCAAAACTCCCAGATCCTCGGACCTCTTGGCCTCTCTCTCGATCTGCTCCTAGCGGCGAACCGACGCAATCTCTCTAGCAATGTCAACTACCTCCTCAAAAGAAGCGCCAAATACCCTCTCCCTGGTCAGAAAAATCTGACGCTGATAAGTGAGGCCATCAATGAACCTCCTGATTCTCTCCCTATCCGTGGGAACTAGCCAGATAGCATGACGGGCCAACTCAGAGAACCTCATCTCATGCTGCGTCACGGTCATGTCCTCCTGGCGTAACTGCTCGAAGTCCCTGCGCAGCTCCTCCCTGCGGATTGCGGTATATACTTATCCAGGAATAGAATAGAGAACTGACGCCAGGTAAGGGGCACTGCGTCAGCAGGTCTACGCCTCTCATAGGCCTCTCACCAAGTGAGTGCAGCTCCTGCGAACTAGAAGGTAGTAAATGGGACCCCACTACAGTATCCCTGATGTGCGAAGGATCCTCTAACACTTGTCCAAAAATTCCTAGGCGTCCTCGCCCTCAGTACCACTAAAAATTGGAAGCTGGAGTCTACTAAACCTCTCTAACCTGCGTTGTTCGTCATCTGCCAAAGCTGGGACCAAAAACCCTTGGGCTGGGGCAACCGGCTGGACTGGAACTTTCCCCGGTGTATGAAGCCCCTGAGTAACCTGCTCAGATGTCCGGGCAGCTGGAGTCTGAATGCTTCCCCCGACCTGAGAAGTAGCGGCAGTAGTAGACATGGCGACTGCCTATGCAAGACTGGTGCACACGGTCAGAATCTGAGCAAGGGTCTCCTGAAGACCTGGAATCACAATGGGCACTACTGGTGTCTGAGCCTCTCCTCTAGGATCTCAAATGTGGGGACCTGATCCTTAGCAGTGGGAGGGTCCACAGGTACTGCCCCGGCTGCTGAGTGGGCTGCACCCCTCCCTCTTCCAAGGCCTCGACCTCCAGCTAGTCCTGCTGGTGTCTGATCACCATGATCGGTAGCACGAGTCCTCACCATCTGTGAGAGAAAGAAAACAACAAGAGTTTAGTTCCAGAATTCAACAGAGTCGCACGACAAAATTCAATAATGTGGGATTTTTCCTAAGGGTTTTGTAGCCTCTCGAAGATAAGTACAGACGTCTCCGTACTAATCCCCAAGACTCTACTAAACATGCTCATGACTGGTGAGACCTATTTAACCTAGCGCTCTGATACCATCTTGTCAAGACCCAATTTCAGAGCCGTGATGGCGCCTGTCGTGGAACTAGGCAAGCCGCCCTTTTTAACTAAGCTAAATTCAATTTCCAGTAAGAATACAATTTTTAAACAAAATTATTGATAATACTAAGAGTCTAAAGTTTAAAAATAATATTTGAAACAAAAATTTAAAATATTCAACCCCGGATCCGGTGTCACTCAGTCATGAGCTACTATAACATAAAGCAAAGAAAAGGAGAAATGGACAACATTGTCTCAAAATAAAGAACAACAAGTAGAATAAGAAAGAGAAGACGAGGTTGCGATCGCCAGCTGCTACCTCGAAAACTCCAATGAAAACTCTGACAACTACTCAATATCCACTACCGGGTCCCGGTGTACCTGGATCTGCACACAAAGTGCATGGGGTAACGTGAGTACACCAACTCAGAAGTAAAACTATAGGCTGAGAGGTAGTGACTGACAAAACCTCAGAAATTACAATAAACAATATACAGAAATTAGACGTGCTAACAGTTTATCAGAATGAGTAAATATGCCAAGTATGCCAGTATACTTTACATGCCATCGTGAAAATATATATATGAAACCAGTGTGGATATGCACATAGTGCTCACAACCCTCACACAGCAGCCCACTCAGTACCGTATATGGCTCTCAGGCCCAGGGAAAAGTTCATCCCGGAATGTACATAATCATTGGTGACCGTAGTCACTCCGTACTGAGGAAAAAGGCCAATTCGGCACCATGGAGAAAGTCCGTCTCCGGAATACAACACTCAGAAAAGATCCATGTCCAGGGACGATCCATCCCTCATATAACATCCACTTCGGACACGTTCCATGCCCAGGGAAGATCCATCCCTCATATAACATCAACTTTAGACAAGATCTATGCCCAGGGAAGATCTATCCCTCGTCATCAATGCGCTCACTGGGGGTGTAAAGACTCCGGAGGAGCCCTAGTGGCCCAAGTTCCATATCAAGCCAACGAAGCCGTGATTTAATATCGCTATGGTGTGCAGTCTGATTTCATAACTGTCTCAATAATAGGCTCTCGGCCTCACCCAGTCATTACTCTTCAGTCTCACTCATATGGATCACAGATGCATCCATCAGCCCGAAACAATGATAAGTATGCATATAGTTAACAATACTGAGACTGAGATATGAAGTTATATGCTATAACAGGACTGAGTATATGAAATAAAATAATCACAAAATGTGACAGTAATATACGACCACTCGGGTCTTAGCATTTTCGGCGTGAAGTCTAGCACTTATACTTAACATGATTTCTAACATGTTTACAATTACCACATTAATAGAAGCACATATATCATCAAGGAATAATCACTAAGCGGTGCCATGGGATAAGCCAGGCCACAAATACTCGGTGCACGCCCGCACGCCCGTCACTTGGCATGCGTGTCACTTCAATTATAGTCATAAATCATTTAGCTCGGGGTTTCGAACCCTCAGAACCAAGTTTGGAAATGTTACTTACCTCAAAACCGGCTACGTAGTGCCTTTGCCTCTTAATCTAGCCTCTGAGTTATCCAAATCTACCAAGTTCAGATTTTTATCATCAAATTATGCTTAAGGAATGAATTCCAATTGAAAAGTACCAAATTTAGCTCAAAACCCGAAATTAGCTAAAACCCGAACCCCAGGCCCGCATCTCGGAACTCCAAAGTTTTCTACCAAAATGTTCTTCATCATCTCACGAGTCCGTACTTATAAAGAACGCTAAAATCGGAGTTCGCTTGACCCCTCAAATTGATCCCTAAAGGTCTCATAATCTTAAGCCCTAACCCCACCTTTTTCTATTGATTTTCATGGATTAAACACTGATATTATGTTCCTTAATCACCTATAATCGAGTTTTAGGGTAAAAAATACTTACCTCAACGAAGAACACTGATTTCCCCTCTTCAAAATCGCCTCAAAAGCTCTCTTCCCGTGCAAAAATGGTGGAAAAGTGGGTTATGGTCGCAGATTAATTTAATATAACTGCCCAGGGTTTTGTAAAATACCCTGCACGATCGCACGCACCCAGGCGCATTCGCACAGTGCCTTCCTCACTCCCTCACACAATCGCACCACATTGCACGCGAACGCACTACCCATTTCCTCCTTGGCCAGCCCACGCGCCCAACATAGTGCGGTCGCACCTTCCTTCACGCGATCGCACTGCCTTCTCTCCCTCTACTCCGCGATTGCACCTCTTCACCTGGGATCATACAGAGCAATTTCCTGGGCCTCACCAACTGACCTACATGATCGCATAAGAAACCCCGCGATCGCATAGAGTAAAATCCTACCTGCAACACACCAGCAAAAACAACAGTTCTTCTAAGGCTAAAAATGCCCGTTAACCACCCGAAATCAATCCCGAGCCCCTCGGGACCCTAATCAAATTTACTAACACATCATAAATGATCATTCAAACTTATTTTCACTTCAAAACACTAAAAATAACATCAAAACACCAAAATCACATCGGATTCAAGCCTAGGAACTTTGAAATTTCTAAAATCCACAAACGATGCCGAAACTATCCAAAACAACTCTGATTGACCTAAAAATTTTGCAGACATATCCAAAATGACATTACGAACCTGTTCCAACTATCGGAATTCCATTCCGACCCCGATAGTCTAATATCTACTGCCGATCGGAAATTACCAAAAACTAACTTTCGCCAATTCAAGCCTAATTCTACACCGGTCCTCACAAAAATATTTCGAACACACTCCTAAGTCCCAAATTACCTAAAGAAGCTATCCGAGCCATAAAATCCACATTCCGAGGTTGTTTACCCATAAGTCAACTCTCAGTTGACTTTTCCAACTCTAAGACTATTTTTAAAGACTAAGTGACTAAATTCTCATTATAATTATTCCGATTCTGAGCCTACCAACTCTAACACATCAAGAACGGTTTAACCAAGCTATGACAGGGTAATAAAAGTAAATATAAATGCAGATTCTACGTAACGACCGATCGGGTCGTTACACTAATACAAGATTTTTCCCACTTATAGTTATACATTACGAGTTGTGGCCATGTTCTCCCATGATAGTTGCAGAAGAAAAAAGATGAGTTATAGAGTGGTTAGCTCGGGCTAGTTCGGCACTGGGTGCCAGCCACGCCTCCCTAGGTTTGGTGCATGACACTACAGCTGTTTCATGATGATGCTCTTGGGTTTTTGGTGACCTGCGTGGCTTGGTGGAGTTAGAGAGACTTAGTTTTGATGGCTTGGATATGTGAAAATGGGTTTCGAAGAGTTCTCGATGGTTACTATCACATATTGAGATGGATATTTCCTACTAGCGTGATGAGCATATTGCGTATTGGGATGTTCTCCTGGATGAGATCAAATGGAAGGTTTCTGACTGATCGGGCATGTATTTCGCTTGTGACTCAAAGTTGATTATGATATTCTTGTGCTCTTCACATGATGGAATGATTGACGCAGTGTGTTGTGTGGGATTAAGATTTGCGTGTGCAAGGTCACGATTCAGTTTTGAAGGGAAGGTCGTGAATTCTTAGGCAACACAGATGGTTTCAGATGACTAGGTGAATGATATTACTATTTGGTAATGCTTGAGAAGAGTGTACATTGTAATTGGCGCACTCTGTTTTGACTTACGGATGCTTCATTGGTATTGTGTTGCTCGCCTGGTTGATTGACTGCTGATATTTAGATTTTGCTATGTGGCACAGAAGAATTATAGAAATATTCCTCATGGGATGATCGTGTATGAGAGAGGTGTTAGGCATTCAAGTGGTGGAGCTGGGACCAGATATAGTGATTCATGTGTTCTATGGATTTGGAGACTAGGAGTTCCTAGAAGCAAAGTGTTTCGTGGTTTTGGACTGTGAAATGTGGCCAAAGCTAGCAAGATGATAGTATGATTTATGGGTCAGTTATTGTGGATTTTCAGAGGGTTATTTATCTATTTGTGGATGACCAGAGTTGAATTAGGGCCTATTGGTAGGCCCAATGAGGATGTGTATTCTATACCGGGTCACATTGATTGACTCCGTGCTGCTGTTGTTGAGCGATGTGCCATTTAGTTAGAGTTGAGCTTATTCGTGTTCTGATATGTTCTGTGAGTTACCCTTCTATGCTATGAGGAGTTGTGGTTCGTTCGTTATATGCACACATGGTGCAGTTCTATTAGGGCCTTATAGCGAAAATTGAGCGAGATGGGTATTAGGGTGTTGCATGATTGATTGCGCAGTGTTATGTTCTTTCGGGCTTGTGTGGCATTGTCATTTGCTTCTCCGTGGTTATGGTAATGAACTTTGGGTACTTGATGTCGAACTACGTGTGGTTATCGATTTTAAGCAGGGTGACTTGAGGTATTTCATATGGACCAGTATTTGGATGAGGTGGCACATTGCGGGAGAGTTATGTTGATATTTGATCCATTGTGTTAGATTCGTGTGTTATGATTCTACGGGGTGTGATGGTTTTTTAGCATTGTGTTATGGTGGTACTTGTTGAGCTTGCGGGCTGGTTCTCTCGTTTAAGTCATTTTCCATGTTTGAGTACATTTGGATTGTTGCGTATTGGTGCACAGATTGTACGGTTCGTGGCTCTGGGTAGTATTGGTGTGGCGTGTTAGTAGAGTAGCTGGTATTTGATAAGATGAGGTCTCCGGATCTAGGAAGGGTGCTATCGGATTTGATTGCGGTATATTTGAAAGAATAATATTGGAAGTTAGCTTAGAAATTGCTATAATCCTTATAGAAGGAGAGAGAGCTCCATAACTTGTTGATATGATAAGTGGTTACAAGTTTCTGCGTGTTTCTTTCATCATCGGCAGTATATGAAGGTTTTAGAACGAGCTTTTGTTTGATATGAGGTTTATTACTAGTACCGGGCTTTTTTTTTAAACAACTACTGTGAATGGAATTTTTTCTATGAGCATTTGAGTTATGTGGTATATCATGTTATTGTTTCTTGGGTTACATTTATGGCTTTGTGCAACTTGTTCAGACTTATACGGTGTTTAGATGCAAGATTCTGATCTTATAGGAAATTCCGGATGTCGTAAATTGGATTATGAAGTTTACGAGCTAATGTTGAAGTAATGATATTCAGTAAGTTGCGTTTTCAGGACTTTATGGAATAGGGTGATGTGGGATCACCCCCAGGTATGTGCATGATAAGGTTACACGGTGATCTGACGGCTTAAGAACAACTCTGGGCACGTTCGAGGATGAAGTATGTTAAGTGGGGGAGGATGTAGTCGGTCGTTTAGAGAATTTACACTTCGCTCGGTAGTTTACGAGCATGAGTAGCTCTGTATGATGTATTATGACTTATGTGAATCGCCGGTTTTGGTTTTCAGGTCATTCGGAATTGATTTGGAAGAATGATTCTAAACTAGGAAGCTTTAAATTGGAAGAGTTATTCAAGTTTGAATTTTTTGTATTTGACCTCAGATTGGAATTTTGAGGGTTTCGGTAGGTCGGGATGGTGATTTTGGACTTGGACGTATGCCCGGATTTGCATTTGGATGTTTCTAGAAGGATTCGGTACTAATTGGCGAAAGTTGGAAATTTGAAGGTTTGAAAAGTTCATAAGTTTGACCGAGAGTTGACTTTATGGATATCGAGTTCAGATTATTGTTCCAGGAATTGTAATAGGTTCGATATGTCATTTGAAACTTGTGTGCAAAACTTGGGTTCATTCGGGGTTGATTTGATATGTTTCGGCACGAGTTTTGGAAGTTGAAAAGTTCAAAGTTCATTAAGTTCGATCTGAGGTGTGATTCGATGTTATTATGCGTGATTTGAGTCCTCAAATAGGTCTTTGTTATGTTATTGGACATGTTGGTATAATCGGACGAGGTCCGAGGGGCTTGGGTGAGTTTCAGACGAGGTTCAGATCATTTTTGTTTCATGATGTGTTGTTGTAGGTGTGCTTGTTCTGGCGCTTCCGCATCTGCGGAAGAATAGGTGCAGATGTGGACAATAGGTCGCAGAAGCGAAAGCATGCTTGGCTGGAATAGATCGCAGAAGCAGAGTTTGGGGCGCATCTACGGCCCAACATAAGTGAAGGTCTTGGGTGCAGAAGCGAGATTGAGCGCAGAAGCGTGTTTGGCTTCTCACCTGTGGTTGGGCAGAAGTGGATGGAGATACGCATGTGCGAGGGGTCAGCTGGTTAGTGGAGTTTGTAGAAGCAGAGCTCGTTTCGCAGAAGTGGCTCATGTGTCCGTAAAAGCGAAAATGGCTAGGCAGAAGCCTTTAAATCGAGGGTTTGGCCATTTTGTTCATATTTTGAGATGTGGGACTCAGATTGAGGCGATTTTGGAGGCAAATTTCATCACAAGGATTGGGTTAAGTTTTCTACATTCGGTTTTGATTATATTTCGATATTTAATCTTCATTTTTGGTAATTAGATCATGAGTTTTAAAGAGAAATTGGGGATTTTTGTCTAAAATTTAATAAAGCAAATTTTTGAGTTTTGAACGTCGAGTTGGAGTCGGATTTGAGTGAAACTAGTATGGTTGGACTCATAATTGAATGAATTGTTGCATTTTGTGAGTTTCATCGGGTTTCAAGGAGCAGGATCGGGTTGGAATTTTGGGTCGATTTTGGGCTTTTGATTAAAGATTCGACCTTTATCATTTAGAATTGTTTCCTTAGGCTTTATTTGATGTATTTGAGTTACTTTTGGCTACTTTCAAGCTGTTCAGAGTTCAGTACGCGCGTGATGGCATTGTGAAGCAGCGTTTGACTCACTCGGTATTGGATTTGGCTTGTTCGAGGTAAGTAACACTTCTCAACTTGGTGCTGAGGATATGAAATCCCGAATTACGTGTTATGTATTTAGTGTTGAGGTAGCGGCGTGTGGGCATGTACCATGTGAATTGTGACTCCGTTATTCCTGTGGTACTGTGTAGTTACATGTTCTTATTTGTAACCATGAAATTTCTACATACTAGAGCGATTGAGTTGTGACCCATGTTAGAAACCATGTCTAGGCTACATCCTTATTCTGTTGGGACCTACTGAGGTCATATTGCTGTTGAATTATTTGTTTAAGTTGCAATTTCATACTCAGTCATGTTCATTCATTTCATATCATATCTCAGTCTCTATTGCTATTTTTTGACACATCATATCATCATTTTGGGGCTAGTTTCATGGCATTATGAGCCCGAAATACTGGAGAGATTGATGACCGAGTGATGCCGAGGGTCTGAGTTTGAGTGATATTATGGGATCGGGCTGCACGCCATAGTATGTTATACATTATGGGATCGGGCTGCACACCACAACATGTTATATATTATGGGATCGGGTTGCCCGCCGCAGCATGTTTCGTTGATTTATGCCATGATTGGATTGATATATTGCTTGGGCTGAAGGAGCCCCTCCGGAGTCTGCACATACCCCCAGTGAGCGCGGTTGATTTATATTGAGGGATGGATCTTCCCTAGACATGGATCTTGTCCGAAGCTTTATATTTGGGGATGAATCTTCCCCGGGCTGCATTGAACTTATACAATACTGCGTGATTGACTATCGGTTGTTGTGTATATATTCAAGATGGATTTTCCCTCGGCTGGATTGGCGATATACAGTACCGAGTGAATGAGCATGGCGAGTGGTTGAGCATGATGAGTGGAAAGTGTGAGACAGTAAGATTGATTACTCTGAGAGTATGAGTAGATGAGTTCATCTCTGAGATACATTGCATTGACATGCACACATGACATATATGCATAGAGATGCATTTTTCTCATGCTGTACGGTATCACGTCATTCATGACTTCTCACACATATTGACATATAGGCATAGAGGTGTATTTTCCTCATGCCATTTGAAAATTAAATACTTGCCCGTGGAAAGCGTTTTGAGAAAAATTACAGTTTTCAAACTTACTCATATTTCTGGCGATTTCAGTAAACGATTTGAGTTTTTTCACTGATATACTTAAAATGCATATCTATTTTCTGAAACTCTGAAAGAGCTAAGCATTTTATCTCTGAGTTACTTCTTTCATTACTTTTATTATGTTGCTATGAACTGTTGTTGGCTATTGGTGTTGGACTCCGACCCTTGTCTCTGCTCGTCACTACTTTCAACCTAAGTTTAGGTTTTTTACTAAATGAGTACATGGGGTCGGTTGTACTCATACTACAATTCTGCACCTTGCATGCAGATGTTGGATGATGATGTTGATGTGATCGACGGGAGCTGGAATTGAAGACGTACTTGCGTTTCGGTTGTAGCTGCCTCTTGTTTATGGTAGCCTTAGATTTATAAAAATATCTTTATGTACATTTCGAACAGATTATGTATTTATTTCATACCAGCTTTGTAAATTCTAATCTTAGAAGCTCATAATTCGTATTACCAGTCCTTGGGATATGTATAAGATTTAGATATTTTCTTTTCTTATTTGCCTTATTAAATTTTATTTGAATTGAATAGTTGTTAATTGGCTTACCTAACGAGTTGAGTTATGTGTCATCACGACTAGTTGAATTTTGGGTCATGACAAGTAAGAAAGGGTAATGAGAAGGTGAACATAATATTGATTAAGTTTGACGAAACGAATGAAGAGTGATGTAAAACATACGGGTGGCAAATATGGTGATTTCAAAAGCATATCGATTAGTTACTTTAAGTTGTAACTGGACCTATTTTGTCAAAAAAACAATTAATCTACTTAGACAAATGCATATATTTTGCCAGACTTAATATTTGCTTGGTGAAGGCAGCCTTTTGTCTTAAACGTTTCAGCTTTTTAGGATCTATGTATTAGCTTTGTTAACTACTGTATTTTAAACCCATCAAATTGGGCAAACGCTAAATTTTTAAGATATGCGCGATAGCTCAGGTTAATCTGCCTTTCTAAAATCATCCATAATGTGATTTTTGGTGGCACTCTATCTCATTTTTATTTTATTTTACTATATCAAAATTTTATGTTTATCATTTTCATTTGGCATATTATTTGAATTGTTCAGTCATCACTTATAAAAAATTTGGTTAGATCTAAACTAATATTTAGGACTTTGAAGTGTTCTATTAGGGATATGCTTTTGACCATCTTTCAAGATCTTAAGGAGTTAAGATTTTTGACTTTTTATTTTTATTTTATAACTCACATATTTTTAACAATATTTATGTTATTATTTTAAAAAATAATTTTATCCTAACACTAGTTGACAAAAGAAAAACGTGTAGCATACTTGATTTCTATAGGTTCTTGGATCAGCCTAAAGAACCGTGCATAATCTATCTTTAAAAGAGCTAGCATATATAATTAATTAAATGTGTTTACACGTGACATGACCACTAATTACTCGAGCTTACAGCTGAGTTCTTATCCAAGTCTCGTGCATGCAATTGATTCCACACGCGGTGACGCTGTACATAAACACTGTCCATAGCAATACACAAGTCTATTGTGTTTTTTAAGAAAACAAAATGACTAAACATCCTATTAGAAAAATAATCAGTAAATTGAAAACGAAATTGAGAAGACATGAGAACAACTTTTTATAAAGAAGATATTGCTTATATTTTAATTGAGGAAACACAAACAATTTTTTTTAGAATATAACAAGCCAAGAACATACACGCAGATTTTTCTATGCCATGTTGGGAAAAATTCTTATTTATAAACAAAAACGAGACCTTATGGAAGAGACGTTTCTCTTGTTGGATAGACATGTTTAATATAACCAAATTCAAATCAATTTTTTTAAATTTAGATACAATACAGTTTTTGTTTGTAAATAAAATAAAAACATACCATGGTGTTTGGCTTTATTCTCAAGGAGAACAGACAAGGAAATTGCACAGGGAACAGATAGGATCAGTTCCCCAGCTCGTCGCGCAAGTCAACTCTACAATTTTTAAAGTTGCTGCACGGTACTTGCAACAGTACATCAGTACAAGTGCATTTTGCTGGAGACCGAAAATGCACTTGTAACTATTCTCATGATCTCTCACATATATACAACATGTTACAAGGATTTGACCTAACACTTGCATTTGAAAAAAACATACATTCCCTCAAGTATGCAGCCGCCTCTGTTTCCCTTAGGTGCATTGAAGAACAAAGTAGCGGCAAAACAAAGGGCCAAATCCCAGTATTGAATATGTCTAGTGTTCTTTAGTATTGTTGTGTTTTGTCTCATGTTATTTACTGGTAATTGCTACATAGCTTTGTAAAAGAATTTAGTAGGACATCATTTTAATCATTATTGCTTATGGTTGTTGTTGATACCCAATTTTTCCACAATATTTTAAAATTGCGTAACCTTCAAACAAATATGCTTTAATAGCAATTGGTATTTATTTTATAATTTTTCCCATATATTTATTAAATTTTTTAATTTATACAGTATTTTATTTCTAATAATTAATTACAAAGTTTCATTATAAATAATTTCAAAAGCATTTCTTGATTTAATTCATTATTTAGGGTCCTAGTAAGACAAAATTATTTCACAGTTAGCCAAATTGACACTATTTGGCTATGATTGCAATAACTTTGCAATTATAGCCCAATCATATATTTTATACTATTTTTATCTAGTAATTAGTCATTTTGTATTTTTTAAATGTTAATCAATCATTTTAATTTATTTTCTAAGCATCAAACATTTTATACAATTATTAGCTATTTTTGTAATTCGTTTTATCTAATTTAATTAGGTATTTAACAACTAGCCCCTTTTATTTCAATTATAGCCTAAAATTAGCCTAATCCCTAACCCAATTAAATAACCCAACAGACCCCAGCCCAAACCAATTCCTACCTGGCCCAACCCCGGATCAATCTGAGCCGTTGATCAAATTAGATCGACGGCTCAAATTTCACTTACCATAATTAAACCCTAACTACGCCCCTCTGACCCCTCATTCTCTCACGACCCTTCATCTTTCTACTTTTATCTCTCTCTCTCTCTCTCTCTAGTCTCTTCTGGAGACTTCCGTCTTTCAGTTCCGATGAACTCCTTCATCTTCTCCTGCCACCCTTTGCCGGAGACCTTGAAACCTTCGTCCTCTTGCCTCTCATGGCTCTCCTATGCCGGTGATGTCCTCCTTAAGGCCCTCAAAGGGCGAGAACCTGTTGTATTGGTAAAAAAAGAGTTTCACATATAAGCCTGCTATTGACAACTCAGCCAGTTATGTGGACACAGGAGAATGCGACAGCTGGATGTGATTCTTTGAAGAGGTATGGTACAAAGAGGCACGATTCAATAAACCCTCAAGCTCATCAGCCACGAGAAACTCAACCTGATCAAGATAGGGAAGATACACGGTCAAAATGAATCTGGATAAAGCTACGGGCAGATTCAAGAACCCACAATTGATTACTCGTACAGTATGTAATCGTACCCCAATTACCGTTATCCTTTGTAACACCCCATTAATGTCATAATTAGTCATTAATGGAAAATCATAGCAAGGTTGTGTGTTATATAAAGGAATCTCCTATATAAGGGAGAGGAATAAATCTTGTAAAGGCATCTGATTCTCGAATACAATCTACTTTGCTTTTCTATATTTCTGCTATATTGTCTATTACTCATTTTTCTCTATTTCTTTGATTATCAGTAACCGGTGTTCATCCTAGAAATAGCTTTAGTAAAAGGATCTAATTCTTTGGTTAAAAACACATCTGCTTACACCCATGGTGTTCCTGTCTACTTCAAGCCTCCAGAGCTTGATTCCGACTAGGGTTTATGACTCTAAGGCTCGAGTCAGTGCTGTTCGAGGTCTTTCTCATCTTCTATGAGGTTTTCTGTAAAACCCTAACTCTTAAAACTTTCCGATTCTTTTAGATCTATGATAGATCTGTGTATGTTTTGAGCTATTTTGTTGTTTTTCTCAAAGATTCTCCGATTTCCTCTAAAGAGGGTTTTCGTTTTCCAACTAGAGTTTCATGACCCCTCTTAAACGATTTTTCCATGACTTTTCAGTATTATCCTAAGGTCTCTACTGTTTTTTAACGATTCGTTCAAGTTTCTCTATCTTATATGAGTTCTAGTCCCAAACCCTAAGTCCCTGATCTGTCTTTGATAATATGTTTGCATATGTGTTTGCGTTTAATGAGCTTTATAATTCACTGATATTTTACCCTATGTTATTCATCTATGTCTTTCATTTTTCTTGCTTTCCCGTTTATCTCACTGTTCACTCTGTAATTCATATTAATCCCTAGTTTTGTATGATTTCACTACTAGGGTTTCTGACTTCTTGCATGTTATCTATTCAATTCTTGTTAATCTCCTTTAATTGATGGTATTCCTGTTCGAATCCTTGATTCTCTGTAATTTTTACTTTAGGGTTCCTGATTTATTATCCCTGATTCGTTGTGATTTGAAAACCTTATTGCTTTCTTATGGGATACTCTTACTAATTTCCGACCTTTAGCTTATTTCTTGCCTTGTTGCCTGGTTAATTTATTGTTAATTGATCCCTATTTCGTTAATTAGAATCTGATGAACCTAGTCTCAATTGTATACTTGTACTGGGCTGAAACTGTTTCTTTATATGTTATATGCATGGGAACTTTCCTTATTTGTTATTTGCCTACTAGCCGTTTGAATTTAAACCCTTCAATTAAGGGATACCTATGTTGATTTTACACTTTTTGACTTCCGTCTCTTCAGTTCCGAGAACTCTTTCATCTTCTCCGGCCACCCTTTGCTGGAGACCTTGAAGCCTTCGTCCTCTTGCCTCTCATGGCTCTCCTATGCCGGTGATGTCCTCCTTAAGGCCCTCAAAAGGCGAGAACCCGTTGTATTGGTAAAAAACAAGTTTCATACGTAAGCCTGCTCTTGACAACTCAGCCAGTTATTTGGACAAAGGAGAATGCGACAGCTGGATGTGATTCTTTGAAGAGATACGATACAAAGAGGCACAATTCAATAAACCCTCGAGCTCATCAGCCACGGCAAAACTCAACCTGATCAAGACAGGGAAGAGACGCGATCAAAATGAATCTTGACAAAGCTACGGGCAGATTCAAGAACCCATAATTGATTACTCGTACGTCCATTATCCTTTGTAATGCCCCATTAATGCCATAATTAGTCA
The DNA here is from genome assembly GCA_005239525.1 of Nicotiana knightiana. Lineage (NCBI taxonomy): Eukaryota > Viridiplantae > Streptophyta > Magnoliopsida > Solanales > Solanaceae > Nicotiana > Nicotiana knightiana. The sequence continues at coordinate 100,904 of ML402972.1, forward strand.
TTAATGAGCAATCATAGAAAGAGTTGTGCGTTATATCAAGGAATCTCCTATATAAGGGAGGGGAATACAACTTGTAAAGGCATCTGATTCTCGTATACAATATACTTTGCTTTTCTATATTTCTGCAATATTGTCTATTACTCGTTTTTCTCTGTTTCTTTGATTATCAGTAACCCGTGTTCATCCTAGAAATAACTTTAGTCAAAGGATCTAATTCTTTGGTTAAATAAATTGGTTCCGTTACCGGGAATCTGATAATCTTTATTTGCTTTGCAAGCGATATCCTCTGAACTATGTCGAACTCCAACGACAACAACCAGCAAAGGAATGGAACCCCAGTTCCATCACCGTCAAGAAACCCACGTGGTTCAAGGGAACAATCCCCAGAAAGATCCAATAACAACAATGATAATAATGATCAAACGTTGGAACAAGATCAAGTAAAGCAAATAATTACAGAATATGTGAGCCAAGCTTTGCAAGAATTTGCGAGGGGATTACCGGCAGCGTTACCTGCACCACCGACACCACCCCCCAATATTACCATCACTGGGTTGGAAAACTCAGGAAGGGGAGATACTCCTAATGAATCTCTCGAAGCGAGACCAGGTATATCTAGTAAATCAGAATTACAAAATTTACTGCTAACCATGCAGAAACAGATGAAGGAGTAGAACGATTTTATCGAAAAAATTCCTGGAGTTCCGCCTATTATCAAAGGCATTGATGTTTATATGTATTCTCAACAACCTTGGAATCCAAGTACGGCACCCTTGCCTATACCCAAGAAGTTTAAAATGTCTGACGTTCCCAAATATTATGGAACAACTGACCCACGTGATCATGTGACTGCTTACTACCGGAGTAAAAGGCAATAACTTAACAAAACAAGAGATTAAATCAGTCCTTGTCAAAAACTTTGGGGAAACACTTACCAAAGGAGCCCTAACCTGGTATTCTCTTCTCCTTGAAAATTCTATTGACTCTTTTGCTGAGCTTGAAGATTCATTAATAAAAAGCACACTCTGGTGCACAAAAAGTTGAGAAAATAATGGAAGACATATTCAAAATAAAACAAAGACACGGAACTACTCCGTGAGTTTGTAGACATGTTTCAACGAGAAAGAATGCAATTAGCCAGGGTGCCTGATAATTGGGCAGCCATGGCATTTGCAAGCAACCTAAATGATAAAAGCACAGAAGCCACAAGACGACTTAAGGAAAGTCTAAGAGAATTCCCTGCTACAACATGGAACGATGTATATAACAAGTATAGTACTAAACTCAGAATAAAGGAAGATATCATTGCTCGTTCAAGAGATGAAGATCATTCCAGATCCAGACGTCCTGAATCAGACAGAAGATCAGGTAAAAACATGTATGATCCTTACTTAGGACCCTCGGGATGTGATATTCATCCCAGGTTCGAAAACACTAGGTCAGAATATAGACCACCAGGAAGAGACGTAGACTCATCCTCATCTAGATCCAGAAAAGATCAAGATGAACGACCTAGAGGTAATACCCGAATTGGGGATCATACCTTTAATGTAAGTACCACTGAACTTGTCTCAATATTGAGGAACATGGGAGACAAGGTTAAGTGGCCGAAAGAAATGCGATCAAATCCAAATAGAAGGAACCCAGATCACTGGTGTGAATTCCATAACGATCATGGACACAAAACTGCGAATTGCAGATTTTTACAAGGTGAAGTAGAAAATTTATTGAAACAGAGCTATTTAACAGATTTTGTTAGTGATAAAGGTAAACATGCATATATGAGGAACATGCAGGAGCCCCCAAAGCCTCCTTCTCCAAAATGAACCGTCAACGTGATACACAGAGGTGAAGAAGTAAACGGAGTGGTCTGCAAAACGACCACAAAGTTCACAATTACACATGGGAAACGGGTTCGTGAAAATCTGGAAGAGGACGATATAACCTTCGATGATGCAGATATCGGTGGATTAATGTTTTCTCACAACGATGCTCTAGTAATATCTTTACTTATTCATGACACTAACATAAAAAGAGTGTTGATTGATCCAGGCAGTTCAATCAATATCATTTTGCTAAGAGTCGTGGAAGAAATGCTATTGGGGAATCAAGTAATCCCAAGGGAACGAGCCATATCAGGGTTTGATAACTCTACGGTTATAACAAAAGGAGAAATTGAGCTTAACACTTATGCTGAGGGGGTGATCAAAAGTACCAGGTTCCAAGTCATCGATACTGACATGGCTTATAACATAATCGTGGGAAGGCCATGGATCCATGACATGAAAGCAATACCATCCACCTTGTATCAGGTAATTAAATTCCCCTCTGAATGGGGGATTCAGCAAATTAGAGGCGATCAACAAATAGAAAGAAATATAAACTCTGTGGTACACTACAACAAGAAAATAGAGGTGGAAGAATCACGAGATAAGGGAATATCCCAAGCGGGTAACACCGCCCAAACATGCATGGAAGAAATTACTACCAAATAGGTACGGAAGGTATTATTGCTGGAACAGGTACGAAAGAAAATACTTACGAGAAGGTGAATCAAGTTACCATGGAAGGTGCATTAGACCACATGAATGCAGATTGCAGACCGAACGTCGTTCATGAGCCGGAGGAAGACGAGCACATCAAAACAACTACGAAAGAGCTCGAAGCTGTTCCATTGTCTGAAAAAAAGCCTGAACAGAAAGTGTATATAGGCACGAGGCTGGGCCTCGGTCGAAGAGGTAAGTTAATTGATTATTTAAAGGCTAACGCAGACTGCTTTGTGTGGTCCCACTCAGATATGACATGCATCCCACCAGAAGTGACGACTTATAAACTAAATGAAGATCTATCCTTCGTACCTGTTAAGCAGAAGAAAAGAAATCAAGGACCATTCAAGAACCAAGTGATCGACGAAGAGGTACAGAAACTCTTAAAGATTGGTTCGATACGGGAGGTAACTTACCCTAACTGGATAGCAAACATCGTGGTAGCACCTAAAAAGAATGGCAAATGGAGAGTATGCATAGATTATAATGACTTAAATAAAGCATGCCCCAAAGATTCATTCCCATTGCCACATATAGATCAAATGATTGATGACACAACATGTCATAAATTATTAAGCTTTTAGATGCATATTCTGGTTATAATCAGATTAAAATGGATCCCTCAGATCAGGAAAAAACTTCCTTCATTACGAACAGGGGAACTTACTGTTATAAAGTTATGCCTTTTGGCTTGAAAAATGCTGGAGCCACCTATCAAAGGTTAGTGACTAAAATGTTCCAAGAGCATCTTGGAAAGACGATGGAAGTCTATATTAATGATATGTTGGTAAAATAAACACAAGCAGAAGACCATTTCCTGCATCTCTCTACTACTTTTGATATTTTACGCAGGTATAATATGAAGCTAAATCCAGAAAAATGCGCTTTTGGAGTGCAATCAGGTAAATTTTTGGGTTTCCTTGTATCGAACAGAGGAATAGAGGTAAATCCCGCTCAAATTAAAGCTATAGAAGAAATACCGGATAGTTTAACAAATAAAAAGGAAGTTCAAAGACTAACAGGGAGAATAGCAGCTTTGGGAGGATTTATTTCTAAGTCTTTCGAATAAAGTTTTAAATTCTTCTCCTTTCTCAAAAAGCAGAATCAGTTTGAATGGACTGAAGAATGTCGCAAGCCCTCAAGAATCTAAATATTTATCTATCGAAACCACCGCTGGTTTCAAAGACAAAAGAAGGGGAAAGATTGTACATATACCTGGCTGTTTCAGAAATTGTTGTAAGTGCAGTACTGGTAAGAGAAGAAAAAGATACGCAATCACCTATCTATTATGTAAGTAAAACTTTGCTAGATGCTAAGACTAGATATCCACATCTGGAAAAGTTAGCCTTAGCTTTAATAATGGCATCTAGAAAATTACAACCATATTTTCAATGTCACCCAATCACCGTTGTGACTTCATGTCCTTTAAGAAATATTCTGCATAAACAGTAATTGTCAGGAAGATTATCCAAGTGGACCATAGAATTAAGTGAGCATGATATAATCTATCAGCCTAGGACTGCAATTAAGTCTCAAGTACTAGCTGATTTTGTTGCTGACTTTAGTAATAGCATTATATCTGAAGTAGAAAAGGAGTTACAACTTTTTAACGGTGTTAATCCGGGCCTATGGACCCTATTCACCGATGGATCCTCAAATACAAAAGGTGCCGGCTTAGGCATAATCTTAATATCACCCACGGGTGAAAAGACACGGCAAGCTATCAAGTGTTATCCTATAACTAACAATGAAGCAGAGTACGAAGCTGTTATTGCAGGGCTTTAACTCGTACGGGAGCTCTCAATCGAGCAAATCGTGATCAACAACGACTCCCAATTGGTAGTAAATCAGATACAGGGGACTTACATTGCTCGAGAGACTCGAATGCAACAATATCTTGAAAAAGCACGAGAGCTCGTGAGACAATTTAAAACATGGAAAGTAATACAAATACCTAGAGAGGAAAATGCAGAAGCAGATGCATTATCTAACCTCGCAGCAGTCACGAAAGTAACAAATAAAGATAATGAAATTGTCGTCCAATTATTCCACTCAATAATCGACCAGGACAGGAATGAGGTAACTTTCAACAACTTAACCTGGGACTTGAGAAACAAAATTCTTAATTTTTTGCAGAATGGCACCGTACCTGAAGACAGGAAAGCAGCTCAAGCACTTCGCCGCAAAGTTTCACGGTACTTCCTTATTCGCAATTCGCTTTATCGCAAGATGTTCAGAGGACCCCTAGCTAAATGCCTTGGACCTAACCCAACGGAATTTTTGATGAAAGAAGTCCACGAAGGACACTGTGGAATCACTCAGGGGCGAGGTCCTTAGCGAAAACCCTAATCAGAGCTGGATACTATTGCCCTAAGATGGAAGAAGAAGTCGAGAACTTCGTATCCAAATGCGACAGGTGCCAAAGGTTTGCCAATAACATGCATCTACCAGCGGAATTATTGCATCCAATAATATCCCCATGGCTAAAGTACAAGTACGGTTTTTGCTCATGCTAACCGACTATTTTACAAAATGGGTAGAGGCAGAAGCGTTCAAACAAGTGCGAGAAAAGGAAGTTAAGATCTTCTTATGGCGAAACATAATATGCCGCTTTGGAATACCAAAGGAGATCGTGTGCGATAATGACCCACAATTCATAGGCTCGCAAATCACAGAATTCTTCGAAAGATGGCAAATCAAACGGATCACTTCTACGCCATACCACCCCGTGGCTAATGTTCAAGCTGAGTCAACGAATAAGGTCATCATCAACAATCTAAAGAAGCGGTTGGATACATCCAAAGGAAACTGGCCTGATGAGTTACCAGCGGTACTATGGGTATACAAAATAACTTCAAAAATAGCCACGGGAGAAACCCCGTTCGCACTTTTCTATGTCTCAGAAGCCTTAATACCTATGGAGATTGGCGAACCAAGCATAAGGTTCTCAACAACCATGGAGGAAGCAAACGACGACGAATTGAGGACCAACCTGGACCTGCTTGAACCACGGAGAGAAGCAACACTGATACGGATGGCATCTCAAAAACAAATCATAGAGCGTTATTACAACCGTAAATCTCATCTCAGGTACTTCAAGATTGGGGACTTCGTCTTAAAAAAAGTCTTTCAATCAACGAAAGAAGCAGACGCAGGAAAGCTAAATCCAAACTGGGAAGGACCCTACAAATCTGAGGGATAGCTGGGAAGGGCGCCTATGAGTTGGAAGATATGGATGAAAGAGTTCTACCAACAAGCTGGAACGCCATCCACCTAAATAAGTATTACTTCTAAGGAAAAGACCCCGGTCAGGTATCACACGTTCGATTTTATTTTGAACATTTAAAAATTTTACTAACTTTTTTAGATGATAGACATAAATCTAAACCATCACCAGATGATGATATTAGACCTGCAAAGACGCGAGGAAATAACACAATTCTCGGTCTAGGGTTACACTTTCTGATTGACGTTTTAAAGGGTTAAGTAGTCATCATCTAAAAAATTATATACCTTCGAGTCTGGAATGTTTTTCCTTTTCAGGAAAATGACCACAGAGAAGGAATAATCAAGTGCTCGAGATCTCATTATTCAAAGCTCAAACACTTGGGGGACTATACAGTTATGGAAGGCTAAGAAAAAGCAAAGAAGACTATCAGAAAGTCAAAAGCTCGATCCTGAAGACCCATCTACCCAACGGGACAAGTGATACGAGCAGAATCGAAAAAGATCAAAAAGAGTCATCCAAATACAAAGCCTAATGCAAAAATGCTAAAAACCTTCGAACATGTTCAGGTTGAAAGGCAAAATATTAGTCACGAGGAAGAAATGTACATCATTATACTTATTCAAAACTGTTGTAACAAAAACAGTTAGGGGTAAAAGATCATCATCATTATACTCATTCAACAACTGTTATGATTAAAAACAGTTACGAAAACTTTGTACTCATATAGAAACTGTTATCAAATAAAACAGTTACGAATAAGAAAACATTTCCCTCGTACTTATTAGAAAACTGTTTCCAACAAAAACAGTTACGGGTAGAAACCCCAAACTTTATAAAAACTGTTACTAGTGAAAAATAGTTGTTCCCTTGTATCAATATAGAAAAACTGTTACCTATGAAAAACAATTACGAAATATAAGTGTATATCAAATCTATTAAACAAAAAAAGTTGCAATATGAGTTTTAGACGATAATCAAACACATGTAAAATGTCATGGAAGTTCAAAAAAAAAAAACTTTCCTTGGAAACATCATTAAACATGTGTAAAATTCCTATCACTCTATTGCATTATCATGAAGTTGAGATGTCTTCTTTATGACAATCATAAAGGGCCCTCTTTCATAAATGAAGCCTACTACAAAACGGCTCACAAACACCATACCTGCTATGAAAAGGTACGAGTGATTAGAGCATCCTCATGCGAAAATTCAGAGGTAAAAACAAAAACCTCGAAAAATAAAGCATGCAAAATACTTGAAGAGTGAAACAGAAACTCAAAGGAAAGCAAAAGTCGTACTAGCATTAATATATATTAAAATGGCTAAGCAAAAACTAAGTATTAACTTATACTTAGCCGTATTGAATTTTTTATACATTGAGGTGCCCCTAAGTTGTCATTTGGTGACTTTAAATAGATTTAAATTTACCCCCGATGGGGGTGAGGGTAACCACCAATTGGGACAATAAAAAGGGGTAAACCAACTAAACTTCTTCATGAGGGGGTTGACTTCACTGGCAGAAGGAGCGGGAGCAACTAGGGATGAAGAGGCACGAGCAGCTGGAGTCTCACTATCAGGTGAAGAGAGGTTATGGACTTGTTGAGCCTTCTCCATGGATTCCTTAGTTTTAGCTATTTCAGCACTAAGGTCGAAACCCTCTTGACTCATTTCCGGCGATGTGTCAAGGCGAGAATTCATATACGCCCAACTCACATCAACAACAGCCACCTCTTCAAGATCTTCATAATCCATTGCCCTTACTTGAAGCTCAGCTCTCAAAACGTCCTTCTCCGCTTCAGCAGCTTCATGGCTGGACCTTAACGGTACAATCGACTCCTCCAAAGTTTGAACTTTATCTAAATCCTTACAAAGGTCCTCTTGAGTACAAATGAGTGATTACACGAGCTTGTCTGAGTATTCCTCCTTCTACCACAACAGGTTTTTCAAGTCTCTAATTTCCTATGAGGTACGGGACAGCTGCTCAGCAAATGAGGACTCCAGAACACTCTTGTCTTTATCAGCCTGACTGGAAGAAGCCTTCTCTAGTGCCAGCTCTGCTGCCATGAGCCTCATTTGCTGCTTCAAGGTACTCCTTTCCTCTTCTAAGGCATCAATGACAATTCTTAGGCTATCATACTGTGCTTTCCAATTATCAGCATCGGCCTACAACTCTTTTGTCTCCTAATCCGTATTTGAGATCCTCTTCATAAGCTCCATGACTATAAGATTAATCTACAAGAAATAAACCAATCAGATATGATAAATTTTAATATACGAAAATGAAATAGGATAACCTGCATCATACCTTCAAAGAGGTATGCACAAGTTCATTGGCATATGTAAGAGCACTATGGCTGGTTAGCTTGGCTTTCTCAGTGGGACCTATCAAAGGCTTGAGCCACACTTCGGGCTCACCCATTTTCTTGAAAAGATTCCCCTCAGCTGGAACCTCTATTACAAACTTCCACATCTCTCTGCTGAAAGACCCCACTTCCCTAGCGGAAGGCATGGAAGCAGGAAGAGATGAAGCAGCAACAGGCACGAAGGGTTGAGGAGCTGGAGAAGCCACGGGCAAAGAAGCAGGTACAGAGGGTTGAAGAGTTGAGGAAGACACGGGAAAAGCAACAGCAGAATCTGTAATAGCCAAAGGAGCAGATGAGACAACTTCTCTTAAAGAAGCAGGAAAGACAACAGTCAAAGGGACATCGTCAGGAGCAAGGCTAAAACCTTCATGGAACAGGTAATCCACAGACTTAAGAATGGGGGAATGTGAAACATCTTCAAAGGTAGAGGGCTTAACCACTGACATGGAAGGCAAGTTCATGGGTGTAAACTCATCATCTGAAACCACCCGCCTTCTCCGTGGCCTGTGTACTAAAGCACCATCTTCTTCTTCTTCTTCTACATAACGAGACTCACCAATATTTCTCTTCGAGGAAGAAGAACCAACAATAATCTCTTGGGCCTGATCCAAAGACATCTTCGGGATAGATGAAGCAGACACCCCACGAGCGGAGAACCCTATCAAAAGGGAAAAGGTTAAGCGACAAAGAAAGAAGAGACTCGAGTAAGGAAAGAAGCAAGAACAAAAGCTTCACTTACCGTGGGTCTTTACATGCCAACCATACCTCCTAGCGAGGTACTTCCAAGATCTCTCTTCCAAAGGATCAACGGACAACAATTTTTCTACCCAATCACGGATACCGGAGACATTCTCAACAATATACATGATTGCTGAAGAAGAAAAAACAGTTACGGTGTTAGTAAAACATCTCAAGTCAGAATGAGGAAAAGTAAATAGATGTGAGCTAAAGCATACTCACGTGCACGATTCCACTTCTAGGGAAGGGAAGATTTTCTTCACCCACTAAACCAACAGTGGGTACAACAACATACCAGAGGTACCAACCCCTATCCTTATCATCTCCAGGTGTTACTAGCACTCTTTAGCTCCTAACAGTCAGAGTAAAAACCCCTTCACGAAACAAGGTCGGAGAGTAGAGATGAATAAGATGGTTGAAAGTAAAAAGAACCGAGGCTAAAGAAGCTAAACTCCTAAGACATACGACAACTCACCACACAAGCGGACCAACTTGTCCTAAGAAAATATTGAAGAAACGGCAGAATTTAATTATGACTGGGTCAATGGGAGGTCTAAACCCTAGAGTAAAAAGGTACGTATAAATAAAAGAATATCCCGTCTTGTAAGACGTTATTCTTTGATTACTATTCGGAATGTAGACAAGGAAATCAGGCCTCCAAAAACACTCCCTACGAATAAGGAAAATCTGACCCTTAGTTATAAGGTTTGGATACCTTTCGACACTCTCAAGGGAAGAAGATTTTTCTACAAGAACTTGATTATCTCTAGAAGTCAAACTCAGCAGGAAATATTTCATCAAGTCCAGGTTAACGAAGGCGTTCACCTCTACCTCTAGAAAAATACCGACAAGCCCTAAACCTCGGAGAAACTAGAGACCTAGTGGAAGGAGGGGGAACTATCTGAGAAGAAGAGGAGCCTCTCGAAGGAGTGGATCCTAGACTCTTAAGTCTACCACCCCTTCGACTCCTAGTCGGAGCGAAAAATGGCGTTAAATTTTCAATATCTATTACTCCCTGAGGTTAATTTAAACAAGACATGTTTACAAAGGAAAGAAGAAAGTTCTTTACAAAAGACAAAGTTAGAGAGTGTTTCGTGGAAGCAAAGAAAAGAAGAAAGGTATTTATACTTGAGGACAACCGTCAAACATGGGAAAAAAAGAAAAAATAATGATGAAAAGTCATAATTGAAGATGTCACTTTGGGACTGACACAACCGCAAAAAGCCCTAAAATGTTCCGAGTAAATGCAGAACCAATCCCAGAAAGTGGTATGAGCATTAAATGGAAGTGACGAACGACGCCTATGGTTCAGAGAAGGATACAATGTTTCGAGGTAAAGTGGCGACAAAATATTCCGTCCATAAATGAGTATCCACTTACCATATATTAATCGATAAATATATGGTAAGTGGGGGGACTATCTGTATTGGTAAAAAAAGAGTTTCATACGTAAGCCTGCTCTTGACAACTCAGCCAGTTATGTGGACACAGGAGAATGCGACAGCTGGATGTGATTCTTTGAAGAGGTATGGTAAAAAGAGGCACGATTCAATAAACCCTAGAGCTCATCAGCCACGGGAAACTCAACCTGATCAAGGCAGGGAAGAGACACGGTCAAAATGAATCTGGACAAAGCTACGGGCAGATTCAAGAACCCACAATTGATTACTCGTACGTGTAGCCGTACCCCAATTACCGTTATCCTTTGTAACTCCCCATTAATGTCATAATTAGTCATTAATAGACAATCATAGCAAGAGTTTTTTGTTATCAAGGAATATCCTATATAAGGGAGAGGAATACAACTTGTAAAGGCATCTGATTCTCGAATACAATTTACTTTGCTTTTCTATATTTCTACAATATTGTCCATTACTCGATTTTCTCTATTTCTTTGATTATCAGTAACCCGTGTTCATCCTAAAAAATAGCTTTAGTCAAAGGATCTAATTCTTTTGTTAAACACCCATCTTCTTACACCCATGGTGTTCCTGTCTACTTCAAGCCTCCAGAGCTTGATTCTGAGTAGGGTTTATGACTCTGAGGCTCGAGCTAGTGTTGTTCGAGGTCTTTCTCATCTTCTCTGAGGTTTTTTGTAAAACCCTAACTCTTAAAACTTTCCGATTCTTTTAAATCTATGATAGATCTGTGTATGTTTTGAGCTATTTCGTTGTTTTTCTCAAAGATTCTCCGATTTCCTATAAAAAAGGGTTTTTGTATTCCAACTAGAGTTTCATGACCCCTCTTAAACGATTTTTCCATGACTTTTCAGTATTATCCTAAGGTCTCTAATGTGTTTTAACGATTCATTCAAGTTTCTCTATCTTATATGATCTTGTGTTGAAATCCCTAATTTCTAGTCATAAACCCTAAGTTCCTGATTTGTCTTTGATAATATGTTTGCATATGTGTTTGCATTTCATGAGCTTTATGATTCACTAATATTTTACCCTATGTTATTCATCTATGTCTTTCATTTTTCATGCTTTCCCGTTATCTCACTATTCACTTTGTAATTCATATTAATCCCTAGTTTCATATGATTTCACTACTAGGGTTACTGACTTCTTGCATGTTATCTATTCAATACATGTTAATTTCCTTTAATTGATGGTATTCCTGTTCGAATCCTTGATTCTCTGTAATTTTTACTTTAGGGTTCTTGATTTACTTTAGGGTTCCTGATTTATTATCCCTGATTCCTTGTGATTTGAAAACCTTATTGATTTCTTATGGGATGCTCTTACTAATTTCCGAACTTTAGCTTATTTCTTGCCTTGTTGCCTGGTTAATTTACTGTTAATTGATCCCTATTTTCTTAATTAGAATCTGATGAACCTAGTCTCAATTGCATACTTGTAATGGGCTGAAATTGTTTCTTTATATGTTATATACATTGGAACTTTCCTTATTTGTTATTTGCCTACTAGCCGTTTGAATTTAACCCCTTCAATTAAGGGATACCTATGCTGATTTTACACTGTTTGAATATTACTTTAAGCTATATATGGTATCCTTCCTTATTTGTTAACGACCGTTTGAATAACTCCCTTAATCATGGTAGTACTTGAGCTGATTTCACTCTGATTGATACTAAGTTCCATAATTGTTGACTGATTCTGATTTTTACCTTACTTTTCAACCAGCTTTTAAAACTATATATATTCAAAAAATTTCTCTCATTAGACACAAACTGTTGTTCAAAATCTATCTCTCACAATTAAAAAACTCTCTACTCTCTCTTCTGTGCTAACTACTACTATTCTAAGTTGATCGGCTGCAAGCCAAAGCTAACCATTATGCATCTCCTACTTTTCTGTTTGTGTTACTGCTTTCTTCACTTTACTGGTATGTTCTAATTTAGATTTCAGTCCTCAAATCGACATTTTTCTACTACTGTTGTAATTCAGCATGCTTCTGATTTTCTTTTACTTATTAGTCAACATGTATCTAGGATCCTGAACCCTCCTCTGCATGTTAAGTTAGGCTTTATTTGTTTATGCCCAGCATGTTTCTATATACTTAGCACCTACTTCTTACATGCCTATGACTGGTACATTAGTTTAACCATGGCCTTAGTTGTTTTAGGGGTTAATCCAACCTAGTACTTTACTGTACCCCTAATCCTCTAGACCCTTAGGAGTTTCTGATTGTATGCATATGTGTGTGTCTGCCTGCTACATGTCTTCCCTCACATGCTCTGTATTTGTCCCTCAAATCCCATTACCCATGTTTGCGATTGTTGGACTATCCTTGGTCCTTTGTGTGATGTTAAGCTTCTACTCCCTTCTTCAAAACTATTTTCTTACTTAACCTTTCTCAAAATTGTTTCTTACTTAAACCCTTTTAAAAAAATAAAAAGGACCCTCACATATACTCTTAGAAGTCTAAGTTCAGCCCCCTTCGTGTGAGCACTGCTTTGGGGACCCTTTGAGTGCCCTCTGAACTCTGACACACAAGGCTGGCATTTTCCACACTGCACATGTTTAACTCTTTGGCTATGTATGGGGTGTGAGCAATGCCCGGGATCCCTTGAGGTCCTTAGGGAACTCTGACACACCCGGACTATGAAAGGTTATGAAACACCAAAGGCATTGAGGTTTGGAAGATCTGGGCCTAATTGAAGGCTCCCTATAGAAGTAACTTCTTATTTTCCTTTGGTTGTGTAATTCATAATTCCCAGCCTGTAATAATTTGTAAACAAATATTTGGGAATGGATAGTGAAAATGGAAGGGTAGTTGTGTTGGTTATACATGTTAAAGGGTAGATATCGTGCCTCTAGGATTACATTTCTTACGTGTGCACTAGAAATTCATGCTTAGGGCTGATTGTATGCAAGCATATCATGCATTAGATATCATGTTCCTTAGGCCCATGTTTACTGTTTCAGCATCCTATTATGGTATTATCGTTTATCATATAGAAATCATGCTCTAGGATTAAATGTTAATATAAACTTGTTATTTATGTAAACCAGTTCTAATATCGCTGTAACATTGTGGTACACCTAGGAATCATGCTTAGGATAATAATGCGCTAATAACAAGTCATCCTCACACTTGCTGCATAGCATGTTCAAATATTGTGACTTTATGCATTTAGAAATCCTGCCTATGAATTCTGCATACCACCCATTCTGCATCCCTATGTGTGCATATTAGATATCATGTCTTAGGACCTCATTCAACACCTAGTTTAACTACTGATTGCATGATAAAGGCCCTAAAAAATAGTTTCACCATGTTTCCAAACAACTGGTAATAGTTCTACATTTTTGCAATACCTAAGTGCAGCATGTTTAGGCAAACTAACTTGTAATAGTTTCTTTAATAATCTTGATAATTACCGGGTGTTGTCATACGCTTAAGTAATGCCTAGGTATTAAATCTTTTAAAATTGGAACATACTCCTTTATACCTATTGCTTGACTATTAATGGTTATAATCAGTAAGAAACTGATAAAATTCATCCTCTGAAATCAGTAATAAAACTGCCTCACTATGTCATTCTCACCTAGATATCATGCCTTAGGTTCTAAAGTTAATAAGACCTTACTTGTGTTTGAGTCGTGCTATTTATGTGCATAATCTGTGGAGGAATACTTGGGCCTCGTATCTGCTCCTATTTGTATTTCCCTTATCTGAAGTCCTAATTGTCGTTGTTTGTCTCTTAGAATCTTGTCCTTTTAAACCTAGGGGTCAACCTAGTACTTCCTTTTAGGATAGTAGTCCTAGCCTCCTCCAGGACTGATAGGATGGGACGGGAAATAGCACGCAATAAAGTCCGTGACCAACACACGCTTTAATTACCTTCGCGGGGTGGGAAGGTTAGAATATGGATTTGATGACCGATGCGCTAATACCACATGTAGCCCCTCTTCGAGGAGTAATTACCGGGTATTTCATTGATGTGATCCATATTATTATAAACCTAGGACACCTGTATACGCTAGTTCGTAATCATCTCTACTGCTTTTCGAACATCTGCATGCTTAAGATTTAAATCCTCTCTTATTTGAGCCTTTAGTTGTTATTTGCTAGTTGTACAAATTCACGAAACCATTTGGCCGGGAACCATACTTGTGGATCCTGAGGGGTTCCTAACACCTTCCCCTTATGATAATTTCAATCCCTTACCCAAATCTCTGGTTAGCAACGTAGTTATAATTGAACCCCTTAGGTGCCCTAACGCACCGTTAAAATTGTTAGGTGGAGACTCTTAAAAATATGCAAACCGCTTTCCCAAAAGGAAAGAGTTGTCCCAACCAATGTCATAAACCAGATATTCCGCGAAGAGGAAAAAAGGGTGCGCGACAGCATGGTGACTCTGCTGGGGATATCCAGGCTTTTACCATCTCAAATTGTTTCGTGAATTTATGCCTTTATTTTGAATACTTTCACCCTTTCCTATTCCCTTTACATGAAATTAATCGTTTACTTCGGGTATTTACTTTTTTTCAAAAACGAAATTGAAATGTCTCTTTGTTTCCTTTTGTAACTGCTTTAAATCATTACTACCGTTTTTACCGCTTTCTTTAACGTGCAAATACGTGACAACTTGTTTTAATACTTATTGCATAAATCATGCTCAACATTCATACTCCACTCGTGCCAAACAAAATACTATAGCACTGCTTGATGAGTGGTTGCACCTTTCCTATATTATCACCCACTAAATTCGGAAAGGTTTATTTGTGGTAAAACTAGTCGATCAGCGGTGCAGTCGACGGTTCCGTGCCTTTCCCCCTTGAGTTTTCCGCTCAAGGGTACCAGTCTAAAACACCATAGAAACCTTACTATGTTGCACTATTGCATGCATCATGGTCAAACCTAGTCAAGTTAAAGAGTCGTCTGCACGATAGCTTTTAAGATAGCCTTATCCAAAAGTCCACCGGGTTTCCTTAAACCCAAATGGATGCGCCCATGTTCTGTGCATTTATTTGGAGAACTAAATGCTTCCTGCTAATTATTGACGATAAATAGTCAAGTCCGGTGGGGGTAAGGGTCTAACCCTATTTGCTTTGCAGAAAAAAATGAGGCACGAAGTCCCCAGATTCGGCATGATCTCCAACATCCACCCAAAAATGTTGAGTTGGTGGGAGGATATACACGCTAGCGAAAAAGCTATCGTCAGGAAACACTTGGGTAATCTACCATCTTTTCTAGAAATTCAGCCTAACAAAATGATAGTAGAGGTTACTACCTTGTTCTAGGATCGTGAAAGGTCCGTGTTCCGCTTTGGGAACATCAAAATGGCGCCTTTGATAGAAGAGATAGGAGGGCTGGCTAACCTAGTATGGGAAACTCCAGGGTTGTTAAAGCCTGAGAACCGCACAGGTAAAAGTTTCCTCAAAATGATGGGTCTGAAAAAGGACGCGGAATTGGTATGTTTGGAGGATTCTTACATTCCTTTTGACTACTTGTACGAAAGGTATGGCTACAGCAAATCATACTGTACCTACCATGACGAGTTTGCTATCACTCTCCGGTACACGTCCATCACAGAGTGTTCGTGTTTATGGTTTTCTTTTTGGGTTTGATCGTGTTCCCGATGAAGAAGGAAAGGATCCATATAGGCTAGCCATGGTAACTAAGACCATAATTGATGGGGTAAATGGGCAATATTTCAGCATTGTGCCCATGATCGTTGAAGACATATATCGGGCCTTAGAAAGGTGTCAACAAGGAGCAAAACACTTCAAATGTTGCAATTTATTACTTCAACTCTGGCTCATGGAACATCTCCAAAAAGGTAAATATCGACAGGACATTCACCGCCGAATGTGGGATGGCCACATCGCTTTTCATCACCCAAAGCGAATGAATTATATCCCTGACATGTTCGCTCAGCCTGAAAATGCTGAAGGATGGGTTGAGCTTTTTGATAACTTGACTGAAGAACAGGTTCAATGGATATTTGAATGGTTTCCAATGGATGAGTTCATCATTCGATCTTCGAGTTATGAGGCAAGCAGGAAGGAAGCAAGTCACCCCTAGGGTCGAGAAGATGAGCCATCTTCGAGCTGACTTTCAAAACAATGACAGTCCTCACAAGTGCCAAGCTCAGCACCTGTGGTACTACAAGGTTATACTTGAGAAAGACACCATCGAACCAGACATGTATCACGCCGCTTATACTCATTTCTATCTTGGTTGGTTAGAAGAAGATCTGGGTGGTCAGAGCAAGCCAGGGTACGTCCGAGGTCATAGAGTTATAGATGAAAGGGCTGAAGCACAACTCAAGTTCAACCAGCTGCGCAAAAGGATCCGGGAAAATGAGGATGATCACCACAAGATACATGAGTTCAACAAAAGACTGATCAAGGAATGGAAGGACATGGCTATCAACGCCAACAAGAGGCTGGGGTACTTGGAACGAGGTATAATCGAGCTGGCAGAAAAGTTCATCAAAAGAGTTGAAGATTGTCAAAAGGCTGAGGGAGCTGCAGGGGATACCTAGCCAGAACTTACCTGTTGCTGGGACTTCGCGAGCTGGGAAAACTGCTCGAAGAAAGCAAGAATTCCGAATCTGGGGAAGGTCCTTCTGGGACCAAGTAGATAGGAATGTCTTTATTTTTCTATCAATGTAATAAGGCTAATGGCCATTAGTGACTTTTATTTCTATCGTTTCGGGATTTTTCTATTTTTATTATCAATAAAATGAGGAATTTAACATTTTAGGTTCTCCAAATCAATTTGTCACTAGGCCTAACTCGGGCACAAAGAGGTTCCCAACTTAGGACACGCTCTCATTTCTGCATTATGTGTTTAAATACTGCAATACTCTTTTCATGATCCTCACTGACTTGGTTACCTTTTGTTTTTATTTTTTCTTACTCCCCTCCCCAAAGGTTAGTTCGTGCATTCTGGCATCATCATCCTATCGCACTAGATCCAAGGTCCCTCCACCTACTCCTCCCCCTAGTCCTCCTAAGGGCAAAGACAAACGCAAAAGTAGGATGGAAGAGTCCTGCGGCATCAGAAAGGAGAATGTGATTGAACGGGTAGAGGCCACTGATGGCCGAGGTATTCAGGTCCTGCTTGAGAACATGTCACCACTTGAACAGAAATTGCTGAAGTTTCAGGAAGAACTCGATCAAGTCCGAAATCTGGCCAATTTGTCATTTTCCCTCAACGTCCCTGACGTCAACCTTCCAAATTCTCAAAACCCCACACCTCCACAAAATATTCCAAGACAGCAAAATGATCACGCACCTCACCATCACACCACTCCCCCAAAGAACCAAACTCTCTCGACGCAATGCAATTCTTGCCACACCTCAAATAACACTCCACTACTCATCCCAGAACCTCAAAACCCCACAAAAGACCATTTCCACACCTATAACAATCCCATCTATGTAGAAACCATGACCCACTCCACTCCGCCTATCCCACAGGTCCGAGTCTGACAAAAAGGATTTACTTATCAGGAACCTGGCCGAGGAGCTTAGGAAACTGACCAGCCGAGTCCAAGGTGTTGAAAGAACCAAGGGGATTGAAGGGTTGAATTATGAAGACCTTTGTATCCAACCTGATGTCGAACTGTTCGAAGGGTACAAACCTCCAAAGTTTGAAATGTTTGACGGTACTGGTGGTCCGAGAGTCCATCTGAGGACCTATTACGACAAATTGTTTGACGTAGGAAAGGATGAAAGAATCCGCATGAAGCTTTTCATGAGGAGTTTGGAAGGAGATGCACTGTCTTGGTACATCAGCCAAGACCCCAAGAAATGGTCAAACTGTGTACGCATGGCGTCTGATTTCATGGACATGTTTAGATTCAACACAGAGAACGCATCGGATGTGTTCTACATTCAAAATTTGAAGAAGAAACCTACAGAAAGCTTTCGCGAGTATGCTACTCACTGGAGGTCCGAAGCCTCTAAAGTCAGACCTGCTTTAGAGGAAGAACAGATGAACAAGTTCTTTGTCCGGGCTCAGGACCCGCAGTATTATGAACGGTTAATGATGGTTGAAGGCTACAAGTTCTCTGACATCCTCAAATTGGGTGAGAAGATTGAATAAGGTATTAAAAATGGTATGGTTACAAATTTTGAAGACTTGCAATCCACTAACAAGGCTCTACAGTCCGGTGGTGTGTCTAAGAAGAGAGATGTGGGAGCCGTAATGGTTGCACAAAGAACCAAGTCCCCGCTCAAATACAAAACCTATCCGACACCTCCACTCACATATCATCCAACCCCGAATTACCAAGCACCATCACCAAATTACCAAACTCCACCACCTTCTTACGAAGCTCCACCACCCACATATCAACCTGCTTCGCCCAAATATCCACAACCCACTCCTGTCTACCACACTTATAATTCCCAGCCATCACATTACCAATCACCCCCTGCACGCCAAAACTTCCCTAGACCTCGTCCCAATTTTGATTTCCGCCCTCCAAACCAATACACCGCGATAGCCGAGCCCATTGACCAGTTGTATGAGAAACTCAAAGCTACTGGTTATGTCACATCTATCCCTGCGGCCACCCATGAGAACCCGCACCCCTGAGTGGTATGGTGTGTCCTCTCATGCCAGAATGGTATGCACAGGATTGGGATCCCGAGGGTTCAACCGGGTTGATCGTAAAAGGCCATGACCCAAAGAAACCCGCAGTCACTCTCAAATCGATCATAGTCCAGATTCAGCCATCTGAGGCCGCTAAGGTGAATGTATCTATACCATTTGAGTTTGAAGCAGCGCCACCTGCAAAGTCACCAATGCCAAGTGAAGTTGAGCTTGTATCTCCAGCAAATGCACCAGCTTCATTCGAGGTCGCAGTCTTGCCACCCCGAACACACATTCTGTTTGAAGTAAAGATGGTTGTACCAAATCCGGTGGCAATCTCAACCATGCCACCCTTCTATTCAAATGCTATCCCTTGGGACTACGTAGCCGAGGTGAGAAGGAAAGGCAAGGTCAGGTCTGCGGAAGCTGTCACATCACAGCGTATGACGAGAACTGGCAGGGTCTACACCCCTGAGCATCTGGCCGAGTCAAGCAAACAGGCTGCCAACCGGCCTCCCCTTATCGAAACAGGTCCCGATGACCTTTGGAGAAAGGCACAGGCTAAGGAGTATTCAGTCATCGACCATCTGAACAAGACCCCGGCACAGATATCCATCCTCTCTCTACTGCAGTATTCCGAAACACACAAAAATGCTTTATTCAAAGTGTTGAGTGAAGCATATGTGCCAAACAACATCACTAGTGGGGAAATGGCCAATATGGTAGGCCAGGTACTGGAGATTCATAAAATCACTTTTCATGAGGACGAGCTACCACATGAAGGATTGGGGCACAACAAAGCACTACACATCACCGTGCAATGCGAAGATCATTTCATCACAAGAATCTTGATTGATAGAGGTTCCAGTCTTAACATCTGTCCGTTGATAACACTCAAGATAAGGGATGGGGTGATCAATGTGAAAGATTTTGACGGTTCTCAGAGGTCCACCATGGGGGAGATCAGTCTATGGCTACAGATGGGACCGACTTGGTTCGAAGTGGATTTCTAGGTGATAGATGTGCCAGCATCCTACAACCTGTTGTTGGGACGAACCTGGATTCATGTTGATGGGGCCGTAGTATCAACACTACATCAGGTGATAAAATTCAAGTGGAACCACCAAGAGGTGATTATTCATGGCGACGGTAGCAACCCCATTTATAGTCGTCAAGATATTCCGGTGATCGACGGAAAAAGGAAGATAGGCGGAGGAAATTACCACCATATTGAACGGGTCAATGCTATCAACAAGGACAAGTGGTGGGACAACAAGATTGAGAGCATCCTGAACTAGATAGGATATGAGATAGGAAAAGGGCTCGATAAGAACCTCCAAGCGATCACGAAGTCCATAAAGCTCAAGGAGCATGGCACCACTTTCGGTCTAGGGTATGAGTACACTTGGCAGGAATTCAATGACTGGTTTCCACCTTGGCGCGGTACCTATTACCCTTTGGAGCAGCCGATACCTCATCTTGAGCAGACTTTCAAGCAGGCCGACACTATTTACGGTTCTGACGAGAAAGAAGCACTTGCAGTAATAAGGAGTTTGTTCGTAGAGGATGATGATATGGATTGTTGTGTTGTTCTCGAGGGGGAGGGGGAGGAAGGCCCTTCCATACAGACTGTAATCAAGGGGGCATATCTCAAGAACTGGTCTATCAAGACAACCAAAGCCCGACGAGCCTCGGGGTAGCAAGACTAAAACAAGCATTATTTATTTATCTATTTTAATAAATGATTTTCCTTTTCCTGCATTTTTCAATTTCTGCAATAAATATCTTCAATGTCCAAAACAGTTATTCAATCTATCAAAGCATCTTCTAAATTTCTCGTACGAATCTGATATTTATTGCTATTGTTTTCTCTCATTACTTTATTTATACAGCATTACTATTACTTGTCTTGATGAACCGATGACTGTGAAATGCAACGAGTCAATGCAGCAAACCGACATTGATTCAGATGAAGACGACATACCTGACGAGATTGTCAAAGAAGTTAAGAAAATTGAGAACAGACCTAGGTCCAACCTGGATGAGACTGAAGTTATCAACCTAGGAGATTCATAAAATGTCAGGGAGATCGCATCAGCATTTATTTGTCACCATCAGAAAATAAAGAATACGCAGAGTTTCTAAGAGAGTATGAGGGCATGGTCGTATGATGACATGACTGGTCTAAGTACGTCTATTGTGGCTCACAAACTGCCAATCAAAGCAATGTGTCCACCAGTGAAACAAAAGCTCAGAAAGTTCAAACTCGACATGAGTTTAAAAATCAAAGAAGAAGTTACCAAGCAGATCAACGGAAAATTTCTCCAGGTAGTGGAGTACCCGACATGGTTATCCAACATTTTACATGTTCCAAAGAAGGACGGGAAGGTCAGAGTCCGCATGGACTACCGGGATCTCAATTAGGCCAGTCTGAAAGACGACTTCCCCTTGCCAAATATACACATTCTGATTGATAACTGCGCCGAGCATGAATTGCAGTACTTTGTGGATTGCTTCACTGGTTATCACCAAATTTGGATGGATGAGGAACATGCTGAGAAAACGGCATTCATTACACCGTGGGGAGTGTATTGTTACAAGATGATGCCATTCGGTCTAAAGAATGCGGGGGCCACCTACATGAGGTCCATGACCACCATATTCCATGACATGATTCACAAGGAGATCGAGGTGTACGTGGATGATGTCATTATCAAATCAAAGAAAGCTGTTGATTTATTGTAAGCCGTCGGGGAATAGAATTAGATCCGTCCAAAGTCAAAGCCATTCAAGAGCTAAAACCACCAAGGAACAAGAAAGATGTGATGAGTTTCTTGGGGAGGCTTAATTACATCATCCGATTTATAGCACAGTCTACAGTCATCTGTGAGCCAATCTTTAAGATGCTGAAGAGGGACGCTGTGACCGAGTGGACCGATGATTGTCAAAGGGCTTTCGACAAAATCAAGGAATATTTGTCAACACCGCCAGTCCTAGTACTGCCCGAGCCAGGCAGACCTTTGCTACTATCTTGCAATATTAGATGGAGCTTTCGGCTGCGTTCTCGGGAAGGACGATGAAACAGGAAGGAAGGAACAAGCTATGTATTACCTCAGCAAGAAGTTCACTCCATATGAGGTCCGGTATTCTCTATTTGAGCGTACCTGTTGTGCTCTGACTTGGGTCGCCCAAAAGCCGAGACATTACTTCTGTGCCTACAAAACATATCTCATATCAAGGATGGATCCATTAAAGTACATCTTTCAGAAGCCCATGCCCACTGGCAAGCTAGCCAAGCGGCAAATCCTGCTGAGCGAATTTGACATTGTTTACATGACTCAGAAGCAGTTAAAGGAGAAGCTTTGGCTGACCATCTTGCTGAGAATCCCGTAGATGGAGGATACGAACCCCTGAAAACATATTTTCCTAATGAAGAGGTATCATTCATAGGAGAAGATATTGCAGAATCCTATGATAGTTGGAGGATGTTCTTTGATGGAGCAGCAAACTTCAAGGGAGTCGGTATTGGAGTAGTACTAGTATCAGAGACCGTTCAGCATTATCCGATATCCGCCAAACTCAGGTTCCCTTGCACCAACAATATGGACGAATATAAATCCTGCATTTTGGGGCTCAATATGGCTATTAACATGAACGTCCAGGAACTATTTGTGATCAGTGATCCAGACTTATTGGTACATCAGGTAAAAGGAGAATGGGAAAAAAATAATTCCAAGATACTACTGTATCTGCACCACGTACAAGAGTTAAGAAAGAGGTTCACAAAGATAGAGTTCCGGCACGTCCCCAGAATCCGGAATGAGTTCGCCGACGCATTAGCTACTTTGTCCTCAATGATCCAGCATCTGGACAAGAATTTCATTGAACCTATTCCCATAAAGACCCATAATCAGCCAGCTTACTGTGCCCATATCGAAGAAGAAGCAGACGAAAATCCTTGGTTTCATGACATCGATAAGTACTTGGCAAAATGAGAATACCCCGAGCTTGCAAATTCCACTCAGAAACGCACATTTCGGAGATTGTCCAACAATTTCTTCCACAACAGAGGAATAATGTATAGGAGGACTCCCTATTTGGGGTTATTAAGGTGTGTTGACGCAAAAGAAGCATCAAAATTGATTGAAGAAATTCATGCAGGGACCTGTGGCCCACATATGAACGGTTTTGTTCTAGCAAAGAAGATACTCCGACCTGGTTACTTTTGGATGACTATGGAAACGGACGACATCCAGTATGTTCGAAAGTTCCACCGCTGCCAGATACATGGGGATATGATAAAATTACCTCCAAGTGAGCTCAATGCAACCAGCTCACCATGGTTGTTCGCCGCTTGGGGTATGGACGTTATTGGACCAATTGAGTCTGCCGCTTCCAATGGCCACAGATTCACTTTGGTCGCCATTGACTACTTCACTAAATGGGTTGAAGACGCCTCCTACAAAGCAGTTACTAAGAAAGTTGTGGCCGAATTTGTCCACGACCGCATTGTTTGTCGGTTCAGAGTTCCAGAGTCAATAATCACTGACAAGGGTTCTAATCTCAACAGTGACTTGATGAAATCTATGTGTGAAACTTTCAGGATCAAACACAAGAATTCCACAACATACAGACCTCAGATGAATGGAGCCGTAGAGGCCACTAACAAAAACATCAAGAAGATACTAAGAAAGATGATAGAAAGGCACAAGCAATGGCATGAAAAGTTATCATTCGATTTACTAGGATACCGCACCACTATCCGAACATCAACAGGGGAAACTCCCTATATGCTAGTTTATGGTACAGAGGCTGTAATTCCTGCCGAAGTGGAGATTCCATCTCTAAGAATTATACAGGAAGCTGAGCTCAGCGATGGAAAATGGGTAAGAAGCCGTTATGAGAAACTGGCCCTCATAGACGGGAAGAGAATGAATGTAGTATTTCATGGTCAACTATATCATAACAGAATGGCCAGGGCCTTCAACAAGAAAGTCAAGCCGAGACGATTCACACCAGGGCAGATGATGCTAAAGAAAATCTTTCCACACCAAGATGAAGCCAAGGGGAAGTTCTCTCTCAACTGGAAAGGTCCGTACATGGTTCATAGAGTGCTGACAGGAGGAGCACTCATACTTTAAGAAATGGACGGAGAAGTTAGGCGGAAACCGATCAATTCAGATGTAGTCAAGTGCTATTATGTGTAATCTTTATGATTTCTCAGTGATGTAATTTGAACTACGCCTGACCTAATTCCCGTTTAATAGGGGATACATAGGCATCCCTATGGGTTCGGTCACAATTCAATAAAAATCTATTTTTCCCCCAATTGGAAACTAGGGCAGAATTTTGAGGAGGACCCTCAAAATTTTGAATCAAGTTAAGCCAGTTTCCGCGTGAGCAGCAGTCAGAGGCATACACCTAGCAAACTGGGGTATAATTTTGAGGAAGGAGAGGTTGTAATGTCTCAAGCCGTGTCATGTTGTTAGTTCATCTAAAACTATTTTAGATTATATGCTTATATTATACTTTACAAAATCATGCATATTTATTTTTTCCAAAGCAGCTTGTTTAGTGAACGCTACCCCAATGACATAGACAGTATCAAGCAAACGAGCCAAACAGGGCCAGCAAGAATGCGAACTAACCTTTCCCCTTTACAAAACTCACGATCTTTCTTTGGATGCAGGCACAAAATTGCAAAAAAATCCCCAAAATATATTATCCGCTCCAAGGAAAGACATCGTTCCTCAAACTCGTCATGCCAACACTTATTATCAGCACAAACAATGCTTCATTATCATAATTCTCTACCGCAATTTAACACCAGCTAAGATTTCCTGTCGTCCTCCCTTAAATAATTGCATAAGGCTACCTTTTTTCCTTTCAAGGTTAAACGCTACCTCCATCTGCATTCGCATATTGCATAAAGCTACCTTTCTGCCTTCCGAGGTTAAACGCTACCTCCATCTGCATTCACATATTGCATAAGGCTACCTTCTGCCTTCCGAGGTTAAATGTTACCTCCATCAACATTCGTATATTGCATAAGGCTACCTTTCTTCCTTCCGAGGTTAAATGCTACCTCCATCTGCATTTGCATAATTCATAAAGCTACCATTCTACCTTCCGAGGTTAAACGCTACCTCCATCTGCATTTGCATATTGCATAAGGCTACCTTTCTGCCTTCCGAGGTTAAACGCTACCTCCATCTGCATTCGCATATTGCATAAGGATACCATTCTGCCTTCCGAGGCTAAGCACTGCCTCACGTTTACTTTTCAAAGCAATCACTGTCTCTATCATTATTCACTTCGATTCCTTTCGGGCTAAGCTCTGCCCTTTTTAAATTCACAAGACTAAGCTTTGTCTTGTTAGCATCATACTACTGCATTTTCATGGGCTGAAATATCGCCAACCTATCCAAAGGCGTCATCATTCGGAAGCACCATATTCATGGCCCGAGAACACCATGTCATGACCTAAGGATCTCTTTTATCAGTTTGCATATCATTATTCAAAGGCATCATGGTTTGGAGGCACCATCTTCATGGCCAGAGAATATCATTTCATAGCCCGCGAATCCCGCATCAAGCGATTCATGGCCCAGGACATCATGGTCTAAGGACGTCATCCTTAACTGTCCGAAGACAGCATTCATGGTCCAATGGGAATTTGCATCATGTTTAAATTACGTACGATATATGCTTGTTATTCATTTGCAGGTAATCCGGCTAGCAACAACCATCCAAGCAGGAGCGGTTCCGCTCCAGTTCTCCTAACTTTCCCATAAGCCCTTGACCACCCAACCCTGCACTTTGCGTCCGTCCTTGTGAAACCTCATCGGTATACTTCGCCGATGGCTCCTGAACTACATACGGCCTGATTCCTGTAAAACCAGGGATATGTAGGCAGCTTAGAAGCCAGGGTGCGTCCTAAATATCTCCAAATCGTTTCGCTCGGTCAAAATTGGCCATCAGAACTTTACCCGACAACTTTTTCATCCTTCACGGATAAAGAGGGGCAACCAATGATACCCAATTTTCCCACAATATTTTAAAATTGCGTATATACCTTCAAAAAAATATGCTT
Source organism: Nicotiana knightiana (assembly GCA_005239525.1). NCBI lineage: Eukaryota > Viridiplantae > Streptophyta > Magnoliopsida > Solanales > Solanaceae > Nicotiana > Nicotiana knightiana. The sequence continues at coordinate 126,893 of ML402972.1, forward strand.
TAATAGCAATTGGTATTTTTCTATAATTTTCCCATATTTTTATTAATTTATTTTAAATTTATACAGTATTTTATTTCTAATAATTAATTACAAAATTGCATTACAAATAATTTCAAAAGCATTTCTTGATTTAATTCATTATTTAGGGTCCTACTAAGACCAAATTATTTCACAATTAGCCAAATTAGCACTCTTTGGCTATGATTACAATAACTTTGTAATTATAGCCCAATCATATGTTTTATACTATTTTTATCCAGTAATTAGTCATTTTGTAATTTTTAAATGCTAATCAGTCATTTTAATTTATTTTCTAACCATCAATTCTATTTTATACAATTATTAGCTATTTTTGTAATTTGTTTTATCTTATTTAATTAGGTATTTAACAACTAGCCCCTTTTATTTCAATTATAGCCTACAATTAGCCTAATCCCTAACCCAATTAAATAACCCAACAGACCCCCAGCCCAAACCAATTCCTACCCGGCCCAACCCCGGATCAATCTGAGTCGTTGATCAAATTAGATCGACGGCCCAGATTTCACTTACCATAATTAAACCCTAACTACCCACCTCCGACCCCTCATTCTCTCACGACCCTTCATCTCTCTACCCTCATCTCTCTCTCTCTCTGTAGTCTCTTATGGAGACTTCCGTCTCTTCAGTTCCGATGAACGCCTTCATCTTTTCCGGCCACCCTTTGCCGAAGACCTTGAATCCTTCGTCCTCTTGCCTCTCATGGCTCTCATATGCCGGTGATGTCCTTCTTAAGGACCTCAAAGGGCGAGAACCCGTCTTCTTACACCCATGGTGTTCCTGTCTACTTCAAGCCTCTAGAGCTTGATTCCGAGTAGGGTTTATGACTCTGAGGCTCGAGCCAGTTCTGTTCGAGGTCTTTCTCATCTTCTCTGAGATTTTCTGTAAAACCTTAACTCTTAAAATTTTTTGATTATTTTAGATCTATGATAGATCTGTGTATGTTTTGAGCAATTTCGTTGTTTTTCTCAATGATTCCTCGATTTCCTCTAAAAAAGGCTTTCCGTTTTCCAACTAGAGTTTCATGACCCCTCTTAAACGATTTTTCCATGACTTTTCAGTATTATCCTAAGGTCTCTACTATGTTTTAACGATTCATTCATGTTTATCTATCTTATATGAGTTGTTGTGTTGAAATCCCTAATTTCTAGTCCTAAGCCCTATGTTCCTGATCTGTCTTTGATAATATGTTTGCATATGTGTTTGTGTTTCATGAGCTTTATGATTCACTGGTATTTTACCCTATGTTATCTATGTCTTTGATTTTTCTTGCTTTCCCGTTTATCTCACTGTTCACTCTGTAATTCATATTAATCCCTAGTTTCGTATGATTTCACTACTAGGGTTTCTGACTTCTTGCATGTTATCTATTCAATTCATGTTAATTTTCTTTAGTTGATGTTATTCCTATTCGAATCCTTGATTCTCTGTAAATTTTACTTTAGGGTTCCTGATTTATTATCCCTGATTCCTTGTGATTTGAAAACCTTACTGATTTCTTAAGGGATACTCTTACTAATTTCCGACCTTTAGTTTATTTCTTGCCTTGTTGCCTGGTTAATTTACTGTTAATTGATCATTAGAATCTGATGAACCTAGTCTCAATTGCATACTTGTACTGGGCTGAAATTGTTTCTTTATATGTTATATGCATGGGAACTTTCCTTATTTGTTATTTGCGTACTAGTCATTTGAATTTAACCCCTTCAATTAAGGGATACCTATGCTGATTTTACACTGTTTGAATTTTCCTTTAACCTATGTTTGGTATCCTTCCTTATTTGTTACTGACCGTTTGAATAACTCCCTTAATCATGGTAGTACTTGAGCTGATTTCACTCTGATTGATACTAAGTTCCATAATTGTTGACTGATTCTGATTTTTACCTTACTTTTCACCCAGCTTTCAAAACTATATATTTCATACTTTTTCTCTCATTAGACAAGAACTGATCTGTTCAAAATCTCTCTCTCGCAATAAAAAAGACTCTCTGCTCTCTCTTCTGTGCTAACTACTACTATTCTAAGTTAGTCGGCTGCAAGCCAAGGCTAACCATTGTGCATCTCCTACTTTTCTGTTTGTGTTACTGCTTTCTTCACTTCACTGGTATGTTCTAATTTAGATTTCAAGCGTCAAACTGACATGTTTCTACTACTGTTGTAATCCAGCATGCTTCTCATTTGCTTTTACTTATTATTTAGAATGTAGGATCCTGAACCCCCCTCTGCATGTTAATTTAGGCTTTATTTGTTTATTCCCAACATGTTTCTGTATACTCCGCACCTACTTCTTACATGCCTATGACTGGTACATTAGTTTAACCATGGCCGTAGTTGTTTTAGGGGTTAATCTAACCTAGTACTTTACTGTACCCCTAATCCTCTAAACCCTTAGGAGTTTCTGATTGTATGCCTATGTGTGTGTCTGCCTGCTACATGTCTTCCCTCACCTGCTCTGTATTTGTCCCTCAAATCCCATTACCCCTGTTTGTGATTGTTGGACTATCCTTGGTCCTTTGTGTGATGTTAAGCTTCTATTCCCTTCTTCAAAATTGTTTTCTTACTTACCCTTTCTTAAAATTGTTTCTTACTTACACCCTTTTTAAAAAATAAAAAGCACTCTCACATATACTCTTAGAAGTCTAAGTTCAGCTCCCTTCGTGTGAGCACCGCTTTGGGGACCCTTTGAGTGACCTCTGAACTCTGACACACAAGGTTGGCATTTCCCACACTGCACATGTTTAACTCTTTGTCTATGTCTGGGTGTGAGCACTGCCCAGGAGCCCTTGAGGTCCTTAGGGAACTCGGACACACCCGGACTATGAAAGGTTATGAAACACCAAAGGCATTGAGGTTTGGAAGATCTGGGCCTAATTGAAGGCTCCCTATAGAAGTAACTTCTTATTTTCCTTTGGTTGTGTAATTCATAATTCACGGTCTGTAATAATTTGTAAACAAATATTTGGGAATAAATAGTGAAAAGGGAAGGGTAGTTGTGTAGGTTATACATGTTAAAGGGTAGATACCATGCCTCTAGGTTTATAATTCTTACGTGTGCACTAGAAATTCATGCTTAGGGCTGATTGTATGCAAGCATATCATGCATTAGATATCATGTTCCTTAGGCCCATATTTACTGTTTCAGCATCCTATTATGGTATTATCGTTTATCATATAGAAATCATGCTCTAGGATTAAATATTAATATAAACCTGTTATTTATGTAAACCAGTTCTAATATTGCTGTAATGTTGTGGTACACCTAGGAATCATGCTTAGGATAATAATGCGCTAATAACAAGTCATCCTCATACTTGCTGAATAGCATGTTCAAATATTGTGACTTTATGCATTTAGAAATCCTGCTTAGGAATTCTGCATACCACCCATTCTGCATCCCTATGTGTGCATATTAGATATCATGTCTTAGGACCTCATTCAAGACCCAGGTTAACTACTGATTGCATGAAAAAGGCCCTAAAAATAGTTTCACCATGTTTCCAAACAACTGGTAATGGTTATGTATTTTTGCAACACCTAAGTGCAGCATTTTTAGGCAAACTAACTTGTAATAGTTTCTTTAATAATTTGGATAATTATTGGGTGTTGTCAACCGCTTAAGAAAAGCCTAAGTATTAGATCTTTTAAAATTGGAACATACTCTTTTATACCTGTTGCTTGACTATTATTGGTTATAATCAGTACGAAACTGATAAAATTCATCCTCTGAAATCAGTAATAAAACTACCTCACTATTGCATTGTCACCTAGATATCATGCCTTAGGTTCTGAAGTTAATAAGGCCTTACTTTTGTTTGAGTCGTGCTATTTATGTGCATAATCTGTGGTGGAATACTTGAGCCTCGTGTCTGCTCCTATTTGTATTTCCCTTATCTGAAGTCCTAATTGTCGTTGTTTGTCGCTTAGAATCTTGTCCTTTTAAACATAGGGGTCAAACTAGTACTTCCTTTTAGGATAGTAGTCCTAGCCTCCTCCAGGACTGATAGGATGGGACGGGTAATAGCATGCAATAAAGTCTGTGACCAACACACGCTTTAATTACCTTCGAGGGGTGGGAAGGGTAGAATATGGATATGATGACCGGTTCACTAATACCACGCGTAGACCCTCTTTAAGGAGTGATTACCGGGGATTGCATTGATGTGATCTATATTATTATAAACCTAGGACTAGGGGTGGTCATCCGGTACTTCGGTTCGGTATTTAAGAATTTCGGTTCGGTATTTCGGTATTCGATTTATCAATTATGTATATCAAATACCGTACCAAAATATTTCGGTACGGTTCGGTATTTCTTATTTTGGTTCGATACGATTTCGGTTCGGTATCGGTTTACACCAAATCTATGTTATAAAGCTTTTGTCTATTCAGATCTGTAGCTTTTCGGGTTGAAAAGATATAAAGACAACACCAAAAATAGATAGCAGATAACAAATATGTAAAAAAAAGAGGGCAAACAGTACGAAACAAAATAATTTTTTTGTTAATTATATATATGTAAAATATATAATTGCTACAGAGTATAGAGAGATGCAAGTTTGAAGCAAAATAATCTCTTCTCAGGTTACACGTCACACAAGCATAATCGTGTCTCGCAGACTCGCACTCTTACTCCAAAGATAGAGAAGCACAATATAATTTCCTAAAGAAATATGGTACTATGCAACCAATATTTTGGTAATCTTTCCAAATCTACGTTTCCGAGACTTTCTTTTTATTTTTAAATTCCTGTTACATAGGAGATTTGGAGATGAAAAGGAACAAGGACTTTAATGGATTCCATCTCTTTCTATCAGATTTTCGTCAGTATCATTAGACTTTAGAAACTTGAATTCGATGTTTTCTCATTTTGTCAAGTTTTAACAGATCGTGAGATTGAAAATATAAAGAGAAATATGAAATCCAAAGTGAGAATTATGAATTATAAATCGAAGTATGGACAATTGATAGCAATAGAATTTAAAAACAAAGGGCTTCGTGCCTAGCGGATCGCTTAAAAAACAAATCGTAAAAAAAATAAAAAAAAATTGGTATTTCGGTACGAAATATCAAAAATCCAATACCGTATACCGAACTGAAATACCGAAATTTCTGTACCGAATTAGACCGAAATACCGAAAACTAAAATACCGAATTAATTCGGTTCGGTTCGGTTCGGAATTCGGTTTTTCGGATTTTATGCCCACCCCTACCTAGGACACCTGTATACGCTAGTTCGTAATAATCTCTACTGCTTTCCAAACATCTGCATGCTTAAGATTTAAATCCTCTCTTATTTGAGCCTTTACTTGTTATTTGCTAGTTATACAAATTCACGAAACCATTTGGCCGGGAACCACACTTGTGGATCCTGAGGGGTTCCTAACATCTTCCCCTTAGGATAATTTCAAGTCTTTACCCTAATCTATGGTTAGCAACCTAGTTATAATTGAACCCCTTAGGTGCCCTAACGCACCATTAAAATCGTTAGGTGGCGACTCTTCAAAATATGCAAACCCCTTTCCCAAAAAGAAATAGTTGTCCCAACCAATGTCATAAACCCGATATTCCGCGAAGAGGAAAAAAGGGTGCGCGACAGTTGTTTGACTAGAGTTAGTCAAGTGTGAAGCTTTGTAATAACATTATTACAAAGAGCTTACAATAGAGGTGTTGTAAGATCGAAGTGAAGGGTTAAGAATTTAATTCCTAGATTTCAATAAGTTGTAAACTAAAGTTTGCTCAGTTAGTGAAGTTGAAATCCTACTAAGGTAGGTCATGATTTTTAATCCCATGAGTTGAGAGTATTCCACGTAAATACTGTGTGTTTCTTATTTACTGTTGTTTACTGTGAAACTAATAGAGAACCATATTCTCTATATAGTTTGATGGATCCCTTGTTTCTATCAGTAATGTCATGATCAGATAACCATGATTTACAATATATAAATTTGATATTACCAGTCATTAAATAAAAAAGCTATTGAGTTTCAGTGGAATAATAATCATCAAACAAGAATAAGATAGAATACAACTGTTTGACCCCAAATTTTAGATCTTCGTTTAAATAATTAGATTTTCTAATAGAATGGAGTTAATCTTAGCCAATATTAATATTCAAAAGGACGTTTAGCTAATTTCGTGACAGTAATGACACAAGTTCTGTCAGATAACAATTAGTATGTAGCAATGATAGTATTTAATGACCCAAAAAGAAAGAAGATAGCATTCAATAGTAATAAATGAAATATAATGGTATTTAAGTAAATAAATACAAGTGGGATAACCGAAAAAGGTTTAATTTGGTGATATCCCTCCTAACAATGATAAGTCATTGATAAACCTTTGAATATTAGTATACTTCTCGGATTGTGGGAGAAAATTTAAAGTCAGATCTGAGAAAAAAGTATATTTTGTATGTATATAAAGCAAGAATCTTCAGAGAATGTCAAGTATTGTTCTTTTACAATGAATGTCCAATACTCCTCTATAACTACATATCTTTCTATTTATAAGAGAACATGCGCCACAAAACCCTAATAGTACAGATTCCAAGAGTATTTACGGGAATATTCTTTTTAAAGTCTTATCCCTAAAACTAGTCGTTACTTCTCCGTTAAGGAGAGTACTCGTCCTCAATTTCGCCTTCGTTCTCTGTCATATCACTTAGACCTCATATTCATCTTTTGTTGAAGTCATATTAACGACACATCGCAGTCTTCGAAAGTTCTCTTAGTGTGACGTGGCCCCTACACAACTAGGATAATTTTTGGCTCATACAGTTAGTCCCTCTGCACGTTGAGGTCATCTTCAAGGTCGAGTTCAATGAGCGTATAATATCGTTCATTCCGTCTTTATGGTCGAGCTCAGTAAACAGATAAAATCGGTCGTGATCGTTGTGACGAGCAGGCGACGTGGTTCTTTATGGGCCGCATATTTTAAATTCCTAAATTTCCTAGATGATTTGTTTGAACCATCTGGTCCAAGAGAATAAGTGCAGTCTTGACGTCATGCATCATGATGATGCTGGTTCACGACGCATTGCGTCGATGCGTGCGTGACTTTCAATTGGTTCTGCCGTTTCGATTCCAGGGCCCATTATAATGAATTGTTTCGGGCTTGGTACCAATTATGACAAACCATTTTGGATTTGGTGCCTCAATTGTTATATATAGTGGTATTTACTTCCTTTCATACTCCATTTGCTCTCATAATCCTCGTTTTCTCTCTTGAATCTTCTTTCATCTTTTGAGCTTTAACCTTCTTCTACACTCCTATATTTTTCCACAACCATGTCTAACCCGTCTTTTAATGTTGATGAAGAGATTCATGCCGTACCTTTGGCAGTTGGGTACCCTGCTCATGGGGAGGATGTTGTTCCCGTTGCAGAAGATGAATCTCTTCCTTCAGTGGAGGAGATCATACCTCGCAACCCTGGGGCTAGGTCTAACCTTCAACGGTCTTCGGAAGCGGCGCCCTAAAATTTTTTATCATCAATGGCTCCTAAGTAGTTGGCTGAGTTCAAAGCCAAGTTTGGCCTTTCCCAACCATGTTGAACTGATCCATGCTAATGAGGACGAGGTGCACGTTCACTGTCCCGGTATTTTGCTCTTTATGCCTACCCGTTTACTATTGGCTACTCATTCCCCCTTCTCGTCATTATGGCGTCTGCCTTGCTCAGCTTGCCCCTTTATGTTTATAAGGTCATCAAAATGTTGTCTAAGTTTGCTGAACTAGCAGGGGCTGAGGTGACGGTGCGACACTTGGTGCATCTATTTGCACCTGGATTTATTGGGGGACTATATAAAATCTTCATCACCGGGGAGGCAAATGCATGGTGGTGAGGATTGACAACAAGGGTAGTCACCAGTTCTGGCTTGACTACTTCCATTTCAAGACTGAGGCCATTGTGGCTAATGTCGACGCTTCGTTGGGGCCTGGAACCATACCTGTAAGTGTCCGAATTTCTTTTGTTTTTACCTTTTGAAGCACTTCGCCTATTGTGAGTCGATTGAATAATTCTTCTTTCCCTACAACCAATAATCGTCTTCCTCATTTGGTGAACGTATCACTGACTAGGTCAGGCAGTTTCTTCCCTACACCGTGGGGGTTTGTGAATTGCCGAGCTTCTTTCAGAAGTTCAGAATGGCCCTCTCTTCAACATGTAATTTTTCTTTTCTAGCCGTGATTTTTGCTTATCTCTTTTTTTTTATGTTGGCTCGCTTCGTTTTAAACCCCTTCGCTTCCTCTTCTTCAGGTGTAGTTAGAGGCTCTTCCCGAAGGAGTAGGGCGCTCGTGCCCACATTAAGAAGGAGAAGGGTTGTCGCGCCTTCTGCCTCTGCCCCATTCACAGCTACTGCGGCGTCTGCATCCGCCCTTGTCCTGGATGTTGAGGCTTCTGTATCTTCCCTCGTCCCAACTGCTACGTCCGCTCCTCAGTTAATATTGATTTTTGATTAGGATGATGAAGACTCCCCCGGTGATGGGGAACTAAGGCCTCGCAAAAGGAACATTGTGGAAGTCGGGAGGGAGGGAGGAGTTCCAGTGGCCGTCGATTCAGTGAAGGTTGATTTCTCTCTTCGAGAAACCACGACAATACACATCAGAGAGGATGTTAGGGCGATCTCCGAGGCTCCGCAACTAGATGAGCTGAACACGGGTGTGGAGGCCCAGTGCAGCGAACTCCAGAGACAGCCGGTTCAATTACGAAGCCACTTAGATGGATGCCAGCTTGAAATAGATACTCTTAGGAGGTAGGTCGCTGAGAAACAACAGATGCTTGGGCAGACAAAATCTTCTCGACTGGATGCTCGGAGAAAGATTGAGATTATTGAGCTGGTGAAGAGGCACTTCGCTCTGAGCGAGAATATGATCTATAAACGGGTAGGGCTAAGGAGGACCTCCTTGAGGAGAGGATCGAGGATATTGACAAGGAAAACTCCGAGCTGCATGATCAAGTTGCTGCTCTCGAGGCCGAGAAGGCTCAACTACTTGCGTGGCCCACTTCTTTAAATGCATCTGAGTATCCTAACATTCCTCGGGAGTTGTATGAGGAGTGGTTCCATACTGAAGCCCGACTGGATGTGCTCCGTGACTTGCATACGATGATCTATTTCAAATATGGCTCTCGAGGAAGCTCGAGTCAAAGATTGCGAGGCTCGGATCGCTTGTGATTATGATCCTTCCCTGCCTCTGCCTGGTTCTGAGGAGGACGATGAAGAGGACGTAGACCAGCTCGTTGATGGTGCTTGGTATAATTCTGCTTACCCTCTGGGCGAGGATAAAGAGGATGTCGGAGGCCAGGATAGTGATGGACATTAGTTTTTGTCTTAATCTTTTGTGTATATTTTGTAGGCGTCTTCAAGCACTTTTTAGAAAACTCTTCACCTGAATATGAATATCAAAGTTGATTTTTGTTTTACATGTACCTTTTTCATTTCTGCATTTTGTCTCTGTACTTGTATGTTTTTCTTCTTCATCCTTTTTATTGTTGTCATCCTTTAGGTGGCCGTAGCGTTTGAGCCGAATGGTCGTGGGCCATATCAGCCCTTTGTTTATACACGTCGATTATGTCTCTTAGTCATGAGGTGGTCGAGGGCAGATAGGTGTTCTTCGAGCTTGGTCGAGCTTCACCTTTTATTAAATCGTGGCCGAGGACTGATAGGTATTGTTCGAGCTTGGTCAAACTTAACCTTTCATTAAATCGTGGTCGAGGGCCAACAGGTATTGTTCGAGCTTGGTCGAATTTAGCCTTTCATTAAATCCTGATCGAGGACCGATAGATGTTGTTCGAGCTTGGTCGAGGGCTTCTGGGAACTTCTGCCTCCAGCGCCACAGGCACCGAGAATTGGTGTCTTAGGCACTAAAATTAGTCTTCTTCCATTTCTCTTCAAATATAGCTCCAACGAGTGCATGTTCACTTTATTTCATTTCTAATCGATTCCTAATAAACATCAAAATTAGTCTCAACTCATCACAATACACATTATAATCATCAATAACATACCAAAATTCAAAATCTATACTTTTGGCTGAACATTAGCCCTCCTTCAACTGACTCTCATCAGGAAGAAAGCGAGGTCCCTACAAGAGAAGTTCGAATTACTTGGGGATTTTACCTGGAAATTTGTTCCAAAGAAATGTCCTGCGGATATTCATGCGAAAATATGTTATTCCTAAATTTTAGAATGTTTTACCTGCGAAGATTTTTTCCACAGGGAAATCCGTATGTAAAATTGGCGCCATTTTGCGCAAAATTTTAATTGGCGAACTATTTGGGAGATTAATCTGCAAGTACCGTTTTCATTGGTAAATCCGCAAGTAATGAACAAAAATAAATTCCTTTGTCAATTCTCAAGAAAATTCCTAGGTAAATTTACGTGCGGATTTGGCTAGGGATTCTTACTTGGGTATTACCTTGGGATATAGTTACTTATGGTATTACCTGGGGATTTTTATTATGCGAATTTGACTGGAGATTTATTTCTTGAGGATTTACTTGGGGGTTTGTTTTACTTGGAGAATTACTTGAGGATTTTATTATTGGAGAATTACTTGAGGATTTTATTATTGCGGATTCACCTGAGAACTCTTTTTTTAGGGAAGATTTACTTGGTGATTTATGCGGGGATTTTGCTTCTATAAGTTTAGTTGAAGATTATTTATTGGGGATTGACTTATGGATTTACTTACCTCTAGATTTACTTGGAAAATATTTAAGAAATTAAAATTATAATAATATAGAAAATTCTACTGATATCAGAAGTGAATATTATTTTAAAATATTTACTTCCCTTTTTCAAGTCAAAGAAATTATTATGCAATAATCTCACTCTAAAAAGGCGTTGAAAAGAAAAAAGGATTAAAGCAACAATATTGATAGAATTATTAATAAAATTATCATATTTATTTAATTTATTTATTGATGGAAATATCATGCATTTTTATCATTCTTTTTTAAGGATAAATGTAGTTAGAACTTAATCTCATACAAGGATCAATGATATAATTTTTTTGGATTGAATATTACAAAAGAATGACACCAGTTGCTAATTGAATAACAAATTAATTATCATAAATCCAACTATTGCCGAACTAATATCATTAGAAAATATATGTAATTTGATATTGTTGAACAATTTAAGTATAACTTTCAAGTAGAAAAGATTCAACTACAGTTATCATTAACATGAAGTTTAACTGTGTCTTCGAATAGACAATATGTATAAGGGAAAATACTAATATATTAGTTGTATATCTTACTTATATGTTATCTTATTTCTACATGTATTAAAAATAATGTAATTTAATTATAGGATATTACGTAAATGATATTTATTTTTACATATTATAGGTGTGCCTTAAGTATTGAGTAGCATTGTAATTTTAGTTCTAAATATCCTCTTGATTAACTTCTACTATTATAGAAGTAATTAACCCGATCTTGTATACATGGTTAGAATTAGCTAATAATCTTTATCAATTACTTAACCATGTAAAGTGTGTTTATTTCTTGTTTCAAGAAATTATTATATACAAAATTTAATGTGTTATTCAAGGTATATAAATGTATCAATATCAATTTTTTCCTACATGAGACCTCTAATATCCAAAATTATGTTCCTCGAAGGAAAAAAAATACACATGATATGAACTGTCAATTAGTCATTAAAAATTATCTTTATTTCATCCATTTGGTTATACTTGAAAAAATCATTCTTATTGTATCTTTCTTCAAACAAACAAAAAGATAAAGAAAAGAATAATTTTACATCCTGATATTGGAAGAGACATGACTGCCAGCAATTTAGTCTCTCTTTTTTACCACAATAAAGAAAACACTATTTCGCCCTTTATAGTAGGCAATTGGATCTTCCTGCGTTTTCGGGCAATTGAGTTTGTGGGTTTCAGGGAGGGGACGAATATCATGGGCCATGGCAGTTTTCCGTAGGGTGGGTTTGATAAAGGAAGATATATTAATGTTATTAAATCCAACATATTATAATTTGAAATATTTATATTTCTATACCATATAGTAAACTATATTACCCTCCATGCTTAATTTTTAATATAATTACCTTTTATATAGCTAATTACCATTTATGTATATTTTAGGAGATTTAATGGTATTAATTAGTCTCCTAATTTAACTCTACTGTATATCTCCCCCCNCCAAATCCCACCCCCTCACCCACGTATCAAACCACACGATTTCCTCTTCAATCACCCACTATTTCTTCTTCTAAAACCAACGAAAATCTGTAACCCCTCCATTAAGGCATATTTGCAAGTTTTTTCTTCTAAAATCAGTCAAAATTTGTACTATTCTTCAAAGTTCATACACCCATTAATGACCAACTTCAAAAATTTTCAATGAAGAAGAACAAAACTTCAAAGAACAGCCCTAAAAAAGTTAAAGAAGGATTGGGTGTTGTTGCAAACAATTGGGAATTCTCTCTATGTCTCTCTATCTTTCAATCCCTAATTCCAGTAATGTAAAGCAAAGGAAAAGAGAGCAGCAATTCCACAATTACCAGCCATTAAAAAGCTTTGAAGTTTTGAATTCGAATCTGAGTTTCAAAAATCATTATTTGTTTGGATTGGATGTTGTTGCAAACAATTGGGGATACGGTTTGGAGTTTATATCTCAATTTTGAGGGTGTTTTGGTTAAGATTAGACTTAATTTTGGCTGAATTTCAGATTGAAAGTCGAAGAAGAAGAAGAAAACGTGATATTCACGAAATTGTAGAAAAATTGTACAAATATTGTAGGAATAATCTAAGAAAATTGTAGATAAGTTGTAGATACATTGTGTAATATATAGTTAGTTGTATGAAATTTATTTTTACTATATATAAATCAGATACAAAATATACAAAAGACATATTCTATAAATGTTATATAAAATTTATATTTAAGTTGTATGTTATTGTAGTTATATTTAACTTGATAGGAAAAATGTGTGAAAGTTGTAGATAAGTTGTAGATAAATTGTGTAATATATAATTAGTTCTATGAAATTTTATTTTTACTATGTATAAATCAGATACAATATATACAAAAGACATATTGTATAAATTTTGTAGTTAAGTTGTATGTTATTGTAGTTGTATTTAACTGGGTAGAAATAATGTGTGAAAGTTGTAGATAAGTTGTATAATATATAATTAGTTGTATGAAATTTATTTTTTTTGTGTATAAATCAAATACAAAATATACAAAAACATATTGTATAAAAACTATATTTAAGTGGTATGATATTGTAGTTGTATATAACCGGGTAGAAATAATGTATGAAAGTTGTAGATAAATTGTAGATAAATTGTATAATATATAATTAGTTGTATCAAATTTGCTTTTACAACTTTCATACACTATTTACCTATATAAATAACAAGCTTGTTGCAGGACATTGCAATATATCATAGGATATCTTTTAACTGTTTCTTTCATAAATCAATCTTTCTTTGATTCTTGTTTCTTTTGTTGAACATATAAGAGTTCAATTCCTAGAATTTTCACATTTCCCTATCCTGGCTGGTACCAATTCAAAGTACAACACGAAGGTAAAAATCAGATCTTAGTTAGTCTCACAGAAATGTATTACCTTTTGTAGCAGCTTGAAATAGGAAAAGGTTTATGAAGTTTCAACTGACTAGGCGTGTAGAGGGGATCCCTATTTAGTTGTGTATATTCTGTATCATCAGTCAGGAACCAAACATTTATAGCTGCAACTCTGAATTATTTAGGTACATTTTGTTAGCTTTTTTGTGTATATAGAGATACAGAAGAAAAATGTACAGACTACTTTGGCTAATTAAATTTGACAAAACTTCATGTGTTTATCATCTTTCTTTCATCGTATTTTCATCTCATTGAATATTTCAATTCTTGAACTGGCGATTATTTGTTCTCGACAAATCAGTTGAATTCTTCCTTGCTGCCTATTGATAGTGATTTAAAATAATTGCTTGAGATTTTGTAGAATTTCATTCTGTTATTGACTCATTGTCAATTTATTTTTTTCATTTTCAAACATTTTGATACTGGGTAGACGCCAAAGCGTGATAGAAAGGAAGAAAAATAAGGAAAGAGAAGAGGAGAAAAAAAAAAGGAAAAGGGTGTAACTAAATCCCTTAATTGAAGACATTAATAATGGATTGGGGGCCTTTTAAGGTGGATTGTATATATTTTCTAAACAAAACTTGTTTATGCCGGGTAATTAACTAAACATGGACATTTAGGATAATAAAGTTTCCAATAATGTATAGGAATAAAAAAAACCCTTATAATTTCAAGAGAATTACAGAAATTAATTGATAATAAGAGAATATTGGTATTAATATATCCCGGAAATATTGTAATAACAAAAGAATTAATATGTATAAATTAAATGATGAAAACGAAATAATAAATCTCTTTTTCAGAAATTTTTGCCAAAAATTCGTTGAAACTTTTCATAGGGAATTACTTGCGGAAAATCTGCAAGAAATTCCCTCTATCTTTTTCATGAACTTTTTCCAAAACTTTCTTGTGAAATTTTAGTAGTTCATGCGAATAAATCTGCAGGTAATTTACATGCAGATTAAAAATCCCTAGGTAATGTACTTGGAGATTTTAAATTTCGCATACAATAATTACCTGCGAAGTTTTTTTCATCGGATATTTTTTGGTAGGAAAATTCGTAGGTGTCACGACTCAAAATCCACTAAGGGTCGTGATGGCGCCGGACACCACTGTCAGGCAAGCCAACACCATATAATTAGTAAATTCTCGTTTTAATATTTTTAAAATTATTTTTTTTAAACATTAGACAATAAATAATAAACTTCGCTGAATAAATAATGATGTCTTTACAAAGTTTATCTACCGAATAATTCCGGAATCATCCCAGAACCCGGTGTCCCAAATGCATGAGCAATTTTTAGGAAAATACAGTACAATATGATAACTGTACGGAATACAATTGAACAGAAAAGAAATAAAATACTCTGAAAGAGACTCTGCTGGCTGCGGGTCGTCTCGAGAGATGTAGCTCACCTAAGTTTCCGTATCAACCATATCGCTGCGTCCAACGAGGCCACTAGATATACATGTGCATGTGCAATAAAAATGTGCAACAAGTATAGTATGAGTACGAAAACAACGCGTACCCAGTAAGTATCCCGTCTAACCTCGAAGAAGTAGTGACACGAGGTTGACTCCGACACTCACTAGTGGTCCAATAAATAAATACCAAAATGTGTAGAATCATGGATTTTCATAAAGTGATTTCAAACTCAATGAGCATGAAGCAGGTAAACAAGTCTTTTAATAGTAAGAGATTTTCAAAATTTTGTATTTCATCCTCTATCAATTTATCTCAGGTCAGAGAGGCAATATCATCATTTATAAATATCAAGGAAAGCAAATACAAGTATGCGCAAATCATGTCGAGGTCGTACTGCCCGATCCAAAAATATTGAAACTATGCACTGCTAAAGGGTTGAATGGCACAAACCATAGATGCATCTATTACCCCGGTCGCGAATCATACAGCAACACGGTCATATATAAATAAAAGAATTACCCCATTCACGAATCATACATGCGACACAGGTACCCATAGGTACACACATTCAAACAGTCAACCAAGGCTTCATCAGGGAACACAATTACCCAAGGAAATGACAACTTCTCTTGTAGCAGTCAAGAAAGTGATGTCTAGCCCTTTAGAAATTCATTAACCAAGTTCGATATGATTTAAGCAATTTAAATTGACAATAAAGTTACAAGTACGGCAAGTAAAGCATGCTTTTGGGTCCTAGACTACCCGGACTTAAGCATAATAGTAGCTTCGCACGGACTCTCGTTACCTCGTGTATATGTAGCCCCCACAAATTGGAGCACATATTTAATTATTTCACCTATGGGGTTAAATTCCCTCTTACAAGGTTAGAAAGGAGACTTACCTCGCCCTGAAGTTCCATAACCTGCATTCCACGCCCTTCCGATGACTAAAATCAATGCACAACTCCCCAAAACTAGTCAATAATTATGCAACCCTATTAATATACACTCAATTACTTATTATAATCCAACTTACAACAATTCCTAACCCCGATGGAAAGGTTGATAAAATCATCCTCGGGCCCACGTGCCCGAATTCCGAAAATTTTCGAAGATAAAGTTTACCCATAACCTCACGAGCTCAAATATATAATTTACTCTCAATTTCATGACCAAAATCGTTGTTAAAATCCAAGAATACAAAATTTCTAGGTTTTCTACCAAAATCCTACTATTTCTACAAATTTTCATGTTAAAATCCTTATACTAACCATGTGTTTAACTTGGAATAATTGAGAATCAGTTAGCTTGTGATGCTCAATAAAAATCTCCCATTGAAGCCCTCCAAAATTGCCCAAACCAAATGAAAAATGGGAGAAAAATTGGCCAACTCCCGATCTTAAAACATTATGTCCAGTCGACTTTCCGCACATGCGGTACACCAGCCGCACCTGCGTCTCCGCACCTGAGAAAAAACCATCGCAGGTGCGGTTCCCTCCAAACCGGCGAAATTCGCTTCCGCGGTTGACCACGCGCTTTTGTGCCTTCGCACTTGCGGAATCCTGTCTGCTTCTGCGATCCAGCTCCCCCTCGCACGTTCCACTTCTGCGGAGCTTTCTTCCAACATGCGGGCTCACAAATGCGTGAAAACCTCGCACCTATGACCATCCTAGCTCCATCCAACCGTCACTCCTTCGACCTCATTGCCACACATCCGGGCTCGCACCTGCGGCCCTTATCACGCAGGTGCGATTGCACCAGACAAGCTGCTTCAGCACTTTCTCCAACTCCCATTTCGATCTGTTAACCTTCCGGAATCCACCCGAAGCCCTCAGGACCTCAACCAATTATAGAAACACGTCCCAAAACATGACACAAACTTTCTCGAGGCCTCAAATCACATCATACAATGCTAAAATCACGAATGACACTCCAATTCAAACTTAAAGACTTGAAACTTCAACTTCTACTTTCGATGTCGAAACCCATCAAATCACGTCCGATTGACCTCAAATTTTGCACACAAGCCATATTTGACATTGCGGACCTACTCCAACTTCCGGAATTGTAATCCAACCCCAATATCAAAAAGTCCACTCCCGGTCAAACTCCTCAAAAACTTCAAATTTCTAACTTTAGCCAAATGACTCCAAAATGACTTACGGGCCTCCAAATCCACTTCCGATCGCGCTCCCAATAACATAATCACCATACGGAGCCATTCCCAGACTCGGAATCCCAAATGGATGTTGATAATATTGCAATGCACCTCAACCCAAATTTACGAGTTTCTTCTAAAATGCTATCTTCCACAATAGGCGTCGAAACGCTCCCAGGTCTTCCAAAACCTGATCCGAACATACGCCCAAGTCCAGAATTATCATATGAACCTGCCGAAACCTCCAAATTCCGACTCTGAGGTCGTTTACTAAAAAAATCCAATCTTAGTTGATTCTTTCTACTTAAAGCTTCCGAAATGAGAACTCTCTTTCCAAATCAACTCCGAACTTACCAAAATTCAATTCCGACCATACGTACAAGTCATAATACATTAAGTGAAGATGCTCATGGCCTCAAGCTGCTGAACGGCGTGCTAGACCCCAAAACGGCTGGTCGAGTCGTTACATTCTCTCCCACTTAAACATACGTTCGTCCTCGAACATGCTAAGAACTGTTGGAGTTGTCCGAAATCATTGTTTAACACCTCGAGCACCTACCCATGCTACCACAACTCAGTTGAGAACCTTAACTCGATCATATCAGAAGATATTCTCTTTTATTTAGTCAAGTTAGCCTTGGAGCCAAATTCCAACATCTGAAATTCTCTACCAGGTCTGTTCCCAACATACGAACACCGTATCAATCTCTATGTGATGCACCAATACATGATTCCATACCTTTGCCAAATCCACACTATGCACTGCATAACTTACATGACCATAATAACATCCTATGATAACAATAGCCGGAATTTCACGAATCCAATGCTCACAATGCACCTCATGACATATATAAGTCTTGTTTCAACTCTAGCAAAACCGCCACGGCAGAAGAGATGTGTAGAAATTTATAACCAACTGTCGAGTCAACAAATCATTGAGTATATACTCCTGACAAGAACCATCGCCTCATTCTGAACCCAATAATGATCTTTGCTCCTTAATGTACTTCATATAATCCTATTGCACTGATCCCAGATCCAATAATCTTGTCTCACCCAGCACGAACTGCTCAGGCAATAAGCCACCCCAGACATGACCAAAAGTCTCATATGATGTCGCAACGTGGCAATAGGCTATGAACTCGAACGTGATACACAAGGAAGACAATTTTGGAAGGGACTCCTCAACTTACGCCACTAATATGAAATTTTCTCGGAAAAGGGGAAACAAAACACACAAAAATAGAATATAAAAACTGTACTCATCATCATACTGTTACAGCGTGAAACCCAATCCAAACAACATACCCGTGGCGGCGTGCCACCCAATCCACACATAAAATGCACATAAGGAGATACACACCGAGCTAAATTTCTCATCACAACAAAATACCGAATATCGGTCACAAGCGCACTAAGTACATAATACCATCACTAGGGAGACCGATAGCCCCATACGCTACAAAACTCAACCACAACTGAGGTGCGATATATGATCTGAATAGAGCCATCCTGCTCACATAACACCATCGCTACGCGGAACTTCAACACATAAGAAATTTATCAAGCCATTACACAACTCACACGGCACAATATAACATTACATGAAATAGCCGACGATGAAGCAACATCCTACGTCCAAATACTCCTCCATGAGGGGCGCTATGCCAAAATGAACATATTTGGCATGATATAGATCCCTTATTCATATTTAAATCCATTTACAAACCTCAAGCCGATTCTGATTGCACCGAACTAGGCTAATAGCCTTTCCTGGGTCCATAATAACCCACTTTTTCTCATAACGCACAAGAACAACCATCATAGCTGGGACAAACTCCCATAATCCACAACCAAATGAACCGAGCGCCCTCCAGGCATAAATTCTCAAATAAGCAATCTTACCACATTCTTCATACTTGGTTAAATATTCAATCAATCAAGTGACTATATGTCACCCTTATACAATCTTCCTGTGGACTACACTTCCACGACCTCATGCACCTGGTAACGAGTTTGTACCTCCATACCACCGGCCACACTAACGCTGTAAAGCAAATCAAGAATCCATAACAAGAATGCAAAGCCTCTTTCATAAAACACTGATCTCAGGTGACGGTAAAGAAAATCCCAGCTTACTCTAAACATTCAAATCCCTTTCCTGCTCATCCGAGTTCGTGACATACTTGCCAACACGAAACCGTAACCCTGATCCTCACTTTCAAATTTCATACCGCTCACTGCACCTAACATGCCAATATGCGATAGCAAAAGAATTTCATCATAACTCTTGAACCATTAATAGGGTAAACACTTCACCCTATAGAAACATTTTACTTAACTCATTCCTAGAGAGCCATAGCAACATACGAATGAATTCTCATAACCGTAGAAAATGCAAATCCTCAAGTAGTGGTCTGAACCACCATAATCCTTCCGGGATCCGCCTACACATCACAGGCCAAAATACTTGAATACTCCCAAATAGAACCAATTACAACGGTCGTCAAGCCTTGCACGTACCGCCACAAATCACATGCATAATCTAACCACACTGGAAGAACTGATCACTGCCGCCATCACGCCAATTCAACCGTGACTAACTGATCCGGCTTCTTTTAACTTATCTTTAACTTGACTCAAAAATAATAATAACTCTAGTCAACACATAACAACTCAATAAGCATTCTTCCTGAGTGGCCTTGCATCACGAGACCATGATGTCTCCAAACTCATGAACTGTGTCATGCCTTCCTCGCACATACATCCACATCTTCGACTGATACACCCATTCTGATAATTCTTCTACGAATCCGAAGTCATTTTCTCTCATTCCTCCGAATGCTACACTGCAAGCCAAAAATATCATAGAAAATTCGAGCCTCTTATCATAATCTGCTGCAAAAAGCTCGATTCTTGACCATACTATGGCCTTGAAATTCTTAGGCACCACATTTTAACCTTTGAATTTGCTAGGACCGTTGTTGAGAGTCACCCACTATGACTTGGTCCCAAATATAATCAACTCAAAGGCTCCGCTGGCACATGAACACCCATCTCAATGAAGCACCCGACTGAATCACTTCCCTTGTAAATCATCTCTGACCGAACCATAAGTCTGAATCTTCCCAAAGCCCGAAAACGAGCCAATAAAGACAACTATAACACACCTTTATCAATTTCTTTGCTCAAATTACCACTTATGCTCTTTTTTCTCAGCTGTAATAACCCATGAATATGCTAATAACCAGAAATCTCACAAATAGATGACCATGCAATCCAACCGTAGGCGGTGGGACTCTCCCAGTTAGCTTGAAGCTACTATTACACAACTCTGGAACCCACCAAGATTCTTTCTTCATTGCAGAAGTGATCTTGCACCACCAATTCGCCAAATTACTCGAAATATTCTGTTAGCATTTCATGAACACTCTACATCTCTATCAATATCCATATATTCGACCTCTTGCTAGATAGTCAGTAGAATTCTTCACAGAAGCTTCACCGACCACGCGACCGCTGACCTGCCCACAAGAGATAACCCACATGTGGAAATTACATGCTGACATCTTCCAACATCGTTGCACAGGATGCAATCACTACAACATCAATAACCCATCCTGAGCCCGTGCTCATTCACCGACTGTACCAGTCCGCTCACTCCTTGAAGAGAAATAAGTTCTAAAGTCGGAAGTTAAAAGAATAATCTGAAATAAAACAGTAAGATGGAGCCCTCGGCTCAGCACAACGTATCACAAGTGAAAACTCCCGGGATACCATCTCGTAGTCCCAAATATAAGTATGCAGTACAGGGGGGATCTCCCAGAATACGTCCGTAGTCCCCAAGTTAAATATGCAATGCTGGGGGGATCTCCAAGAATACATTTGTAGTCCCCAATTTAAATATGCAGTGCTGGGGGGATCTCCCAGAATACGTCCGTAGTCCCCAACTTAAATATGCAATGTGAAGTAAATGACAAATAAACATCCATTTTAACAGTACATCTAAATACAGGTAGCAAAGCAGGGAAAAACTAACTAAAACATGGCGCACAGAGTGTCAATTAGTCAATTTAATATGAAAACATATAAGCATACTTCCCTAATCTAAGTTCAACAATTTAACACA
The DNA here is from genome assembly GCA_005239525.1 of Nicotiana knightiana. Lineage (NCBI taxonomy): Eukaryota > Viridiplantae > Streptophyta > Magnoliopsida > Solanales > Solanaceae > Nicotiana > Nicotiana knightiana. The sequence continues at coordinate 148,268 of ML402972.1, forward strand.
CTAAAGCAATGTAATAGGAGAAAAACAATTTAAACTTTTCAAAGGAAGAATAGGATTTTTGCAAGAATGGCCCGTGTACGTACTCGTCACCTCACGTACCCGGTGCCCACACAACAATTTATGTCAAAATGACCTAAGGGGAAGTCCCCAACACATATTTAGGCAAGCCACTTACCTCTACTGCTCAACTCAACCCGAGATCACGTTCTTGCCACGAGTACCCGAATCCAAATGGCCCAAATCTATTCAATTCAATTGCATAATATAAGTATAACTTTAAGAAAGTAATCTAACTAATAAATTCGAAGCTATTACGTGGATTTAGGAAAATCGCCGGAAAAGTCTCCCAAGCCCACATCTCGGAATCGGGTAAAAGTTACAAATTTCGGACACCCGTTCACTCACGAGTCTAACCATACCGAAATTACTCGAATCGGATACCAAAATCTCGATCAAAACTCAAAAACTTGATCTAAGAACTCTATCAAACAATTTCCCAATTTTTCACCCAAAATTCGAAATTAAAGGATGAATTTAAGCATAGATTCGTAGAAGTTAGTCAAAACCGAGTAGGAATTACTTACCTAAATCGCCCAGGTGAAAATCTCTTCAAAAATCGCCAATCCCCGAGCTCCCAAGTTCAAAATATGAATTTTAGCTTAAATCCTCGATTTGGGTATTTAAGATTCTACCCAGGCACACACTCAGTGCGATCATGGAAGGCCAGACGCGATCGCGAAGAGCAAACCACACGCGCCTCAGAAATGCACTACGCGATCGCGGGAATCTGTTCGCAAACGCGGTGCTTTACTTCCCACACCTACGCAATCGCGATTGTCTTCACGCGACCGCATAGGGAAACACTTAATTTCCATTGCTGCCCTATTCCTTCTACGCGAACATGACCTAGCCCATGCGAACACAGTGACCAAGCTGCCTATTCTACCCGATCGCGTTCCTTTTCATGTGATCGCGATGAAATAAATCTTGACTGGCCTCCAATTTCCCTGCGCGATCGCGGACTCCTTCACGCGATCACGGTGAAGAAAAGCCTGCGCCACTCACACCAGAAAACCAACAATAAAATACAAGGCTAAAATGACCCGTTGAGCTTCCGAAACACACCTGAGGCCCCCGGGATCTCAACCAAACCTACTAAACCGTCCTAATACCCCATTCAAACTTATTCAAGCCTTCAAACCACATCACTTAACACCAAAAACAAGAATTATACATGGATTCAAGCCTAAGAACTTAGAAATTTCCAAAATCTACTACCGATGCCGAAACACGTCAAAACTAGTCCGGATGACCTCAAATTTGACAAACAGGTCACAAATGACACTACGGACCTACAACCACTCTCGAAAATCTCATTCCGGGCCCGATATCAAAATTTCACCTATCGGCCGAGATCACCGAAATTCTAACTTTCGCCAATTCAAGCCTAACTCTACTACAGACCTCGAAAACACATTCTGGACGCGCTCCTAACCCCGAAATCACTCAACGGAGTTAACGGAGTCGGTGAAATTCCATTCCGGACCCGTATTCACACAGTTCCAACTACAGTCCGAATTCTAAAGCTTGAACTCATAATTAGGGACTAGGTGTCCCAAAACTCTCCGAATTCCACACTAATCACTCCGACAAGACCCAAAAGCAGAAACAAATGTGGGGAAAGTAGTTATCAGGGGATTGGGGAAGTAACTCTCCAAACGACTGACCGGGTCGTTACATCACCTAAGTTTCCATGTCAACCATGTCGATGTGCCCTACGAGGCCACTAGATATACATGTGCATCTGCAACAAAAATGCACAACAAGTGTAGTATGAGTACGAAAACAACACTTACCCAGTAAGTATCCCGTCTAACCTCGAAGAAGTAGTGACGAGAGGTCGACTTCGACATTCACTAGTGGTCCAATAAATAAATACCAAAATAAGTAGAATCATGGATTTTCATAAAGTGATTTCAAACTCAATAAGCATGAATCAGGTAAACAAGTCTTTTAATAGTAAAAGATTTCCAAAATTTTGTATTTCATCCTTTATCAATTTATCGCAGGCCAGAGCGGCAATATCATCATTTATAAATGTCAAGGCAAGCAAATACAAGTATGCGCAAATCATGCCGAGGTTGTACGGCCCGATCCAACAATATTTAAACTGTGCACTGCCAGAGGGTCGAATGGCGCGAACCATAGATGAATCTATTACCCCGCTCGCGAATCATACATGCGAGACGGTCAAATATAAATAAAAGGATTACCTTGTTCACGAATCATACATGTGACATGGGTACCCATAGGTACACACATTCAAACAGTCAATCAAGACTTCATCAGGGAAACAATTACCCAAGGAAATGGCCAATTCTCTTTTAACAGTCAAGAAAGTGATGTCTAGCCCTTTATAAATTCATTTACGAAGTTTGATATGATTTAAACAATTTAAATTGACAATAAAGTTACAAGTACGGAAAGTAAAACATGCTTTTGGGTCCTAGACTACCCGGACTTAAGCATAATAGTAGCTTCGCACGGACTCTCATTACCTCATGTGTATGTAGCCCCCACAAATAGGAGCACATATTTAATTATTTCACCTATGGGGTTAAATTCCCTCTTACAAGGTTAGAAAAGAGACTTACCTCGCTCCGAAGTTCCATAACCGGCATTCCACGCCCTTCCGATGACTAAAATCAATGCACAAGTCCCCAAAACTAGCCAATAATTATGCAGCCCCATTAATATACAATCAATTACTTATTATCATCAAATTTACAACAATTCCTAACCCCGATGGAAAAGTTGATAAAATCACCCTCGGGCCCACGTGCCCGGATTCTAAAAATTTTCGAAGATAAATTTTACTCGTAACCTCACGAACTCAAATATATAATTTACTCTCAATTTCATGACCAAAATCGTGGTCAAAATCCAAGAATACCAAATTTCTAGGTTTTCTACCAAAACCCTACAATTTCTACAAATTTCCATGTTGAAATCCTTATACTAACCATGTATTTAACTTGGAATAAGTGGGAATCACTTACCATGTGATGCTCAATGAAAATCTCCCCTTGAAGGTCTCCAAAATCGCCCAAACCAAATGAAAAATGGGAGAAAAGGGGCCAACTCCCGATCTTAAAACATTCTGCCCATACGACTTTTCGCACCTGCAGTACACAACCTGCACCTGTGGTACACCACCCGCACCTTCGGAAAACCCATTGCAGGTGTGGTTCCCTCCAAACCTACGAAATCCTTTTCTGCGGTTGCCCACGCGCTTCTGCGCCTTCGTACATGCGGAATCCTGTCCTCTTTTGCTATCCAGCTCCTCATCGCACGTTCCGCTCCTGCGGAGCTTTATTTGCACCTGCGGGCTCACAGATGCGGGACAACCTCGCACCTGCGACCATCCCAGCTCCAACCAACTGTCGCTCCTGCGACCTCATTTCCACACATGCGGGCTCGCACCTGCGGCCCTTATCACGCAGGTGCGATTGCACCAGACACCAGCTGCTTCAACTCTTTCTCCAATTCCTATTTTGATCCGTTAACCTTCAAGAATCCACTCGAGGCCCTCGGGACCTCAACCAATTATAGCAACATGTCCCAAAACATGACACGAACTTTCTCGAGGCCTCAAATAACATCGTACAAATGCTAAAAGGAATCACACTCCAATTCAAACTTATAGAACTTGAAACTTCAATTTCTACTTACGATGCCGAAACCCATCAAATCATGTCCGATTGACCTCAAATTTTTCACACAAGCCATATTTGACATTACAGACCTACTCCAACTTTCGGAATTGGAATCCGATCCCGATATCAAAAATTCCACTCCTGGTCAAATCCTCAAAAACATTCGAATTTCTAACTTTAGCCAAATGACTCCAAAATGACCTATGGACCTCCAAATCGACTTCCGATCACGCTCCAAATAACAGAATCACCATACGGAGCCATTCCCATACTCGAAATCCCAAACGAACGTCAATAATATTGAAATGCACCTCAACCCAAATTTACGAGTTTCTTCCAAAATGCTATCTCTCACAATAGGTGCCGAAACGCTCCCGGGTCATCCAATACCCGATACAAACATACGCCCAAGTCCAAAATCATCATACAAACCTACTGAAACCTCCAAATCCCGACTCCGAGTTCGTTTACTAAAAAAATCCAATTTTAATCGATTCTTTCAACTTAAAGCTTCTGAAATGACTCTTTTTCCAAATCAACTCCGAACTTACCGAAATTTAATTTCGACCATACATACAAGTTATAATACCTGAAGTGATGCTTCTCATGGCCTCAAACTGCTGAAAAATGCGCTAGATCCCAAAATGACCAGTCGGGTCGTTACAGCAGGAAACTAAATTACCTGCGAACTTTCCAATATAATCCCCAGAAAAACTCCCATGCAATTCATACTTTTCTTATAGAGTCTTTGATTCTTTTTTACTTTTGAATTATTGCAAGTTCTCCTACTTTATTTTTTGAGTAACTTGTTTCACTTATTATGAAAATAGTATTATTTTTTAGGTGATTTAATTGTATACAAATTCTTTTACAATTTTAGTTCTAATTTAAACTAATGCGACTAGTAGAAACAATAATTGTATGCTAAATGTCCTTTTCATGGTTGTAGGTGACATTACATGGTCTACTAAATTTAATTGATGGTCTGTGGTCAAGTTGTGGTGACAAAAGAATTATACTTTTCACAACAAGTCACAACCAGGTCGAATGGACGTGCATATGGGTGTCAATGGATATTTAAAACCTGACTAAGACGACTAAACCATACCGCATCGAACCGATTTTTAAGTTTCTTTTAATAAAATCGTAAGGTTTTATATAAATCTACGATAATTAGGGTAGGTTTTTTATTTTATGAAAATAAACCAAAAAAATACTGAATCGTACCGAATAAACTTAGATATGGAAAAAATATTTGTATATTTAAAAATAAATTTTTTATTTGCCCTTGGAATTATGAAATGATTACAAGACAACAAGTAATTAAAATAAAAATCCTAGTTCCCAAACTTATTATTCTACTCCTACTGAAACTAAATTATTTCCAGAATATTCAATAGCAAGACACTAAGCATTCTAGCGATTATGAGTAGCAAACTACAATGAATTGAATATGATTAATTTCGTATGATTTAGATTTATATTTTTATATAATTAATCATCTATATAATTTATTCTTGATTCCCAGCTTGGTTAATATCTTTCTACTCGTGTGATTTATCTTTTCTTTGTCTTTGCTTTGTTTCTTTTATGCTGTTGTAGAGTAGTTGATTGATCGTCATCTTTCATATTTTCTTAATTCATCATCATTTGAATAGTAAAACTGTCTAGAGAGTTTTACTAAGTCCTATAAATGTATGTATGTTATTCCATTCTACTTTTACAAATACTTTTACAAGTACTTTTACATGACATTTAAAAAAATCAAAAATTAATCGAACCGTGTCGATATCGAAGAGAAACCAACATCATTGGAACGGTTTTGGAAAGTCTAATTTTGGTTATACATAATAGAATAATCGAAAAATTGGTATGATACAAATTTTATAAAACAATCGACCGAACCGAAACATTGACACCCCTAGACGTGCATATTACACTCCTTATGGATTCAGGCTTCTTGCTGTCAATTACCTTAGAATTATAGAGCATCAACTTTTTGAAGAAATTGAGAGCTTAATCTAAACTACGGTGGTGATTCCGGTTGAGGTGGCAGAGCAGCTGATGAAGAAAGATGACATTGACATTGCTCTAAAAGGCTTGAAATGATTTTCTTCTTATGAAGAAGAAATTAAGAACTGGAAGAGGCCAAGAAGGCTGAGGAGGAGAAAAACGAGTAGAAACGAGGAAAATTTTAATTTACTTTATGATGGTTCTTTTGTCACGACCCAAAATCCCTAAGGTCGTGATGGCGCCAGACATTATTGTCAGGCAAGCCAATCATTAATTCATTGAAATAAATTTCCGATATTTAACATTTATGAAAAATATTTCCTTTCACTTTATTACATATTAACTAAATAAAATCTGTTAGGTAAAACAATGGTTTGAATACTACACTTTAGCAAATATATCCCAACACATCCCAGAACCCGGTATCACAAGTACATGAGCAATTTCTAAGAATTTATACAATCATTACAAAGCCTGTCCGAAATACAAATTGGACAAGGAAACTTAAAATGAAAATAAATACAGTACGAGGGAGACTCTGTCAGCTGCGGATCACCTCCGGATGATGTAGCTCGCCTAAGTCTCCGAATCCTCCACATTGCTATGAAAGTACCTATGCAATAAAATGCACAACAAGTGTAGCATGAGTACAAAAACAACGTGTACCCAGTAAGTCGCCCGCCTAACCTCATAGAGGTAGTGACGAGAGGTCAAATTAGACAATTGCTAAAGGTCAATTTAGAATTTTCAAGTGTGACACTAAGCATGATTATCATAGGCAATTTATTTAAAATCAGGGATAAATATTATCAACTCCGTTCACATTTAACACTTTATATCTTCGTCATATTAGTAACAATTAATCAACATGGGTGATTTAATCAGATAAAAATTAATCAACGGGAATGAACAACTTCTTCCAAAATTTTTAATAACTTTAAATCTCTGTCATTTCAATTGACAACTTAGAATCCCAGGCCAGTAATCAGGCAAAAATCATAGCAACTATGCAGTAAATATCATGCACAAGCAATGCCGAGGGTCGAACGACGCAGAACAACAATAATAAATTGTGCACTTCCGAGGGTGGAACAACTCGAACCATAGATGCATCTATCTTCCCCGCTCGCGAATCGATCATGCGACACGGTTATACATACAAATAATAAGGCTAGCCTACTCGCAAATCATATCTGCGACTCAAGTGCTCATATGTACACATATCCACATAATAAATCTGTATTTTTATTAAGAAAGCAGTTTTTCTCAAGAAAGTGGTAAAATTCCTCTTAAAGGAACATGAAATATAGCTTTTAAATTTTGTTTGGAAACTCATTCGCCAAGTTTAATGATATTCCATAATATAACCTTATCGGGTATACAATTATCCACGGAGGAGTCAATTCTCTTTCTATATGATTAAGAAAATGAACTCTAGCCTTCTTTAGATATTCAATTATGATTTCGATTATATTAGCAGTTTAATATTACAGGCAGGATCATAGGTACAGCATGTAAGGCATGCTAGTGGGTCCTAGACTACCCGGACATGGCATAATAGTAGCTACGCACAGACTCCCGTCACCTCGTGCGTACGTAGCCCCCGAACATAATAGCACATACTTAATTAATTCACCTAGGGGGACAATTCCCCCTCACAAAGTTAGAAAGGAGACTTACCTCGCTCCGAAATTTCATAACCGACTTCCAAGCCTTTCCGACGACTCCAACAGACGCACAACACCCCAAAACTATCCAAATCATGGCAACCAATGAAAATATACTCTAATATTTGCAACAATTCCAAATTATATAATTCCCAACCCCGCTTAGTGAAATGACCAAAATGCCCTTAGACCCACGTGCCCGAAATTCAAAATTTCTCGAAGATATACTCTACCCATAACCTTACTAGTTCAAATATAGAATTTACTCTACATTCCATGCTCAAATTCGTGGCTAAAAATCTAAATTACCATTTCTAGGTTTTCTTCAATATTTCCAAATTTTTCCACAATTTTTCATGTATAATTCCATGCATATACTTGTATTTGAATAAATCCTCTCTTGAAGCCCCTCAAAATCGCCCACACCAAAAGAAAATGGGAGAAATGAGCCAAAAATCCCGTTTAAAATGATACACTGCCCATGCATCCTTCTGTGCTGTAACGACCCGACCAGTCGTTTTGCGTTGTCGAACCCCGTTCCCCTAAATGAAACTTTCCATAGCAGCTTATTGTGATTTATGACTTGCGGGGACTGGTGGTTCGGGATTCGGAAGTGTTTAGAGTGTTATAGGAACACTTGGTTCCTTAAGGTTGGCCTTTAAGGCCATGTTTGACTTCGGTCAATATTTTGGGTCAACGACCTCGGAATCGAGTTTCGACGGTTATGGTAGCTTTGTATGATGATTACGGACTTGGGCGTATGTTCGGAATGGGTTTTGGATGACCCGGAAAGTGCGGTCCTTGAGCCGCAGGTGCGGAACCACTGCCAGGCAGTGTGTTTCTTAAATACGGGATTCTTCATTGTTTCTTCATTTCTTCCTCCATTAGAACACTTTGAGAACTTGGGAGAAGGACTCCACGACCCAACCACTGAAAGTTAAGTAGATTCTATCCTAAAGTTAGTTAATGCATGCATTCTTAGTAGAATTTAACTACTTAATTAGTGAAAATTTAGGAATTTGGGTAGTAACCTAGGGCCTTCGAGAATTTAGAAAATTACTTGTGAATTGGCTATGAAATCCTACAAAAATCGTATATTAATGATCCTTGGGCTATGGGCGAGTGTTTCCTTTAAGAATTTTTGGAATCCAAGCATGCGGGCCCGGGGTTGGATTTTAGGATTTCTTCAAGAATGATGAATTTGACTAAGTAGTAGGGGAATTACATGCTTTGAGTATAAACTGATACATTTGTATAACATTTGGCTAGTTTCGAGTCTGTGGGTGTCGAGTTTGGAGTTTCGGGCGTGTTCTTGACCCGGAGAGTAGGTTCTACACGAGGTGAGTCTCCTTTCTAAACTTGTAAGAGGGAATTGTTCCCCTAGGTGCGTTAAATGACTATGTGCTAATGTTTGTGGGGGCTACGTACGGTCAAAGTGATGAGAGGGATCCAGCATGAAAGTTCCATTTCAGGGAAGGACGACGTACTATGATACTTTCTGTTTTGTCGAGCCCTGATTTGGCGTACGTAGCGACTATTATTGCTATGTCCGGGTAGTTAGACCTACACCATGCCTTATGTTTTCCTTGAAATGAACTATATGCTTAGTGAATTAATGTTACATGCGGCTTGTTTCCCTGAGATCATGGAATTTAAGTAATTTTAAGGAATTGTTCACGAAAAGTAATTTATAAAGAATAAATGTGTGGATTGTGTGTGCCTATGACCCCTTCGCAATTTACATTTCGCGAGCGGAGTGTTATTTCCCTCACTCTCATGGGAGCGGACTGTACGCCAGGACGAGATTGAAATATATATATTATGGTTCGGGCCATTCGACCCTCGACAGTGCACAGATATGATCATTATGAGCCGGTTGTCCTTATCTTGTATGCGCATGTTAAATGGTTAATGATCCTTTTATGAATTTTGAGTGGTCAGATATATTTTTAACGGAAAGAAAAGAATAATGAAGTAGAAATTGTATATTTACTTCCAGTATTTATTTGTATTAGTGTTGTTTTTAATGTTTACTGCTTTTATCATCCTTGTATGTCTGTTAGTGATATTATATCTTGCTAATCATTTTGTTGGACCTTAGTGATTGTCAAGTCGACCTTTCATCACTACTTCTTCGAGGTTAGGCGGGATACTCACTAGGTACATATTGTTTATGTACTCATACTACACTTCTGTACTTGATTGTCCAGGTTCCGAGGCTGGTGCAGCTGGTTATCAGACCGGAACTCGATTTTGATCATAGTTGGATCTAACTTCACGGTGAGGTGCTTCTCTTGACGATCCTCGGCAGCACCGTGGAGTTCTTTTTTTCTTATTTCCCGTCTATTTCTTTCAGAAAATGGGATTGTATATTATATTTTTGTATATTCTATTATGCCCGTAGGACTTGTGACACTAGTTCCTGGCACACACGTAGTGGTTATTTTGGTTTGCGGGTCTGTATATATATATATTGGCTCACGCCTCTTTACGACTGCTTTTGGTTAAGAATCGCTTACTATCTTTTCAATTAATGTTTTGAACTTTAAAACTTGGCACGTGTGGGGATGTTCACTCAAATATGGGAAAACTTCTTAGTAATCTGAGTGTGGGCTTGCCTAACCCCGGTGTTAGGTGCCATCACGGACTGAGTTAGTATTTTGGGTCGTGACAACATGGTGTTAGAGCACTAGGTTCATGTAGGTCTCACAAGTCACGGGCAAACCTAGTAGAGTCTTGTGGATCGGTATAGAGACGCCTCTACTTATCTTCGGGAGGCTATAGGGTGTTAGGAAAACTTCTCCTTATTTTTATTTTATCGTGCAGTCAATGGTTTACTAAATCTCATTCTTCTATTCTCTCACAGATGGTGAGGATGCGTGCATCCGATGTTCCAGACTCGGGAGGGGCCGCTACCCTCGTTGTTCGAGGTCGTGGCAGAGACTGGGGGAGGGCACCGTCCCGAGATAGGGGACGAGGGCGTTCCCGATCTATTCCAGTTGTACCACCACCAGAGGATCCTACTATAGAGGAGCAGGGTGAAGTTCCCCCAGCAGGTCCTGCCCCAGTGGACTTTATGACTGCGCCAGGGTTCCAGGAGATCATGGGTCGTATGATGCGCTTTATGGACACCATGTCCCAGGCTGGTTTATTTTCAGCAGACCCTGCCACATCTCAGGCCGGAGGGGGAGCCCAGACTCCTATCGCCCAGGTTGCAGGTCAGGCAGCAGCATTACATCATACCCCGGGTACACAGCCCGTGGGTGGGATCCAGCATGTAGCAGCAGCACCTGAGCCCAGACCAGCTGCGGACGGCGATCCGCAGAAGTTATTGGATAGATGGACTCGATTGCACCCTCCAGACTTCGGGGGTGAGCGAGGCGAGGATGCCCAGGATTTTGTTGACAAGTGCAGGGACAGGCTGCACAATATGAGGATATTAGAGTCCCATGGAGTGGCCTTCACTACCTTCCAGCTAGAGGGCAGAACTCGCAGATGGTGGCAGTCCTATATTCTCAGCAGGCCAGCAGATTCTCCTCCTATCACCTGGGAGCAGTTCACCCAGATGTTTCTAGATAGGTATATCCCACCCTCTGAGAGGGAAGAGTTGCGTTATCAATTCGAGCAGCTGGAGCAGGGACAGATGTCAGTGACAGATTATGAGGCTAGATTCTCAGAGTTGTCTCGCCACGCACTTATGATATTGCCTACTGATGCTGAGAGAGTGCGGATATTTGTAGCAGGGCTGCAATCCAGTATTATGGCCAACATGGCCCGAGAGGTGGAGATGGGGACTCCCTATCAGCTGGTGGTCGAGATAGCTTGTCGGATTGAGGGCTATCAATCGAGAGTCAGATAGCAGGGTTAGCAGGACGAGAGAGCCAGATTCTCCGAGGATTTCAGAGGTGCCCCAGTTAGGGGAAGAGGTCAGTTTGGTAGAGGTCATCCCAGCAGGCCTCTATGTTCAACACCCCCACCACCTCCCCGAGGTATTCCAGCGAGGGCTCATTTCAGCGCTATGCCAGAGCATCCCTACCCCCCTCCATCCATTCAGAGTTCACCTAGTGGTTATTCCAGTTATCCGAGATTCCCCAGTCCCTACTTTAGTGCTATTCCAGTGAGTACACATCGCTCTCCGGCCATTCAGGGTTCCTCTTCGGGGCAGCAGGCTATGATACCCCAAAGGTTGTTATGAGTGTAGGGATCCAGTTCATATGAAGAGGCATTTTCCCAGGTTTCGGGGCAAAGCAGTGCAGCAGGATCATCATCCTATGGGTCCAGTACCAGCCGTAAGGCCACCTAGAGGTGGGGGACATGTCGGCAGGGGTCATCCTAGGGGTGGAGGCCAGTCAGGGGGAGGTCAGCCAGCTCCTGTTCATTTTGGTGAGGCTCAGTCTTCCAGTGCTCCAGCTAGATTCTATGTTATTCCTGCCAGATCACACGTAGTGGCCTCAGACGCCGTGATCACAGGTATTATTACAGTATGTGGTAGAGAGGCATCGGTGTTATTTGATCCATGATCCACTTATTCCTATGTTTCAGTCTTATTTGCTCATTTACTGGATGTCCCTCGTGAGTCCTTGGGTTCTCCTATATGTGTGTCCACTCCTGTGGGTGATTCTGTGGTGGTAGACCGGGTTTACCGGTCATGTATGGTTATATTCTGCGGGTTCGAGACTCGAGCGGATCTCTTATTGCTCGACATGGTTGATTTTGAGATTATTTTAGGCATGGATTGGCTATCTCCTTATCATGCCGTGCTAGATTTCCATGCCAAGACCAAAGTTGCCTAGGCTGGAGTGGAGAGGTTCCTCAATTAGTATAGCCAGTCGGGTTATTTCATTCATGAAGGCTTGACATATGGTCGAGAAGGGTTGTCTGGCCTACCTCGCTTATGTGCGGGACGCCACTGCTGAGTCTTCGATGATTGATTCAGTACCAGTTGTTCGAGAGTTTGCTGATGTATTTCCTTCGGACCTTCTGGGCATGCCTCCGGATCGTGATATTGATTTAGCTCCAGGCACCCAACCTATATCTATTCCTCCGTACCGTATGGATCCGAAGGAGTTGAAGGATCAGCTTGAGGAGTTGTTGACTAAGGGGTTCATCAGACCGAGTGTATCACCGTAGGGTGCTCCAGTTCTATTCGTGAAGAAGAAGGATGGGTCAATGCGGATGTGTATTGATTACCGCCAGTTGAACAAGGTCACCATTAAGAACAAGTATCCTTTGCCGCGCATCGATGATTTTTTTGACCAGTTGCAGGGTGCTAGGGTGTTTTCTAAGATTGATTTGAGATCGGGATATCATCAGTTGAGGATTCGGGCCTCAGATGATTTCGCACGAGGTATGGCCACTACGAGTTCCTGGTAATGTTCTTTGGATTGACTAATGCCCCAGCAGCATTCATGGACTTGATGAATAGGGTGTTCAGGCCGTATATTGATTCCTTTGTCATTTTATTCATTGATGACATCTTGATTTACTCACGTAGCCTGGGGGAGCACGAGAAGCATTTGAGAGTTGTGCTCCAGACTTTGCGAGAACATAAGCTATATGTTATGTTCTCCAAGTGTGAGGTATGGTTGGATTCCGTGGCATTCTTGGGGAATGTGGTATCCAGAGAGGTTATCAAGGTTGATCCTTAGAAGGTTGAGGCGGTTCAGAGTTGGTCGTGCCCTACTTCAACTACAGAGATCAGGAGCTTTTTGGGCCTAGCAGGCTATTATCACTGATTTGTGGAGGGGTTCTCTTCTATTGCAGCTCCATTGACTGATTGACTCAGAAGAATGCCCCGTTCAGATGGTCCGATGAGTGTGAGGCAAGCTTTTAGAAGCTCAAGATAGTAGTGACCTCAGCACCAGTTCTGGTTTTACCTTCCGATTCGGGGATGTACACAGTGTATTGCGACACTTCACGCGTTGGTTTGAGATGTGTGTTGATGCAGGAAGGGAGATTTATTGCTTATGCTTCGCGCCAGCTGAAGGTTCATGAGAAGAATTACCATGTGCACGATTTAGAGTTGGTGGCGATTGTGCATGCTCTTAAGATTTGGAGGCACTACTTGTATGGGGTTTCCTGTGAGGTTTATACAGACCACCGTAGCTTGCAACACTTGTTCAAGCATAGGGATCTTAATTTGAGGCAGCGCAGATGGCTTGAGTTGTTGAAGGATTATGATATCACATTTCTTTATCATCCGGGCAAGGCAAATATGGTGGCATATGCTTTGAGGAGGAAGGGGGAGAGTATGGGTAGCTTGGCTTATATTGCAGCAGCGGAGAGACCTCAAGCCTTGGATATTCAATCCTTGGATAATCTCCTGGTGAGATTAGACCTGTTTGAGATCCTCGTCGAGTTCTTGCACATGTGGTTGCTCAGTCTTTGTTATTGGGGGAGATTAAGGCTCGGCAGTATGATGATCTGTGTTTGGCCGAGCTACGGGAGACAGTGGTTCAGGGTAGGTCCAAGGAGTTTACTATTGGCGAGGATGGTGTTCTGAGACTTTAGGGCCGCTTATGTGTTCCTAATGTTGATGGCTTGAGGGAGAGGATTCTAGATAAGGCACACAGTTCTCGGTATTCTGTTCATCCCGGTGCTACGAAAATGTATTGTGATTTGAAGCAGCATTACTGGTATAGGCGGATGAAGAAGGAAATTGTGGAGTATGTGGCTAGGTGCCTTAATTGCTAGCAGGTTATGTATGAGCACCAGAGGCCAGGAGGCCTACTTCAGCAGATGCCCATTCCAGAGTGGAAGTGGGTACGCATCACTATGGACTTCGTGGTTAGATTTCCTCAGACTTTGCGGAAGGTTGACGCGGTTTGGGTCATTGTGGATAGATTGACCAAATCGGCGCATTTCATTACAGTGGCTACTACATATACTTTTGAGAGGTTGGCACAGATCTACATTCGGGAGATAGTCCGGTTGCACAGTGTGCCGATGTCCATTATATCAGATCGAGGTCCTCAGTTAACCTCTCACTTCTGGAGAGCATTGCATAGTGAGATGGGTACCCAGATAGAACTCAGCACAGCATTTCAGCCTCAGACTGATTGTCAGTCAGAGCGTACAATTCAGATATGGGAGGACATGCTCAGGGCATGTGTGATTGACTTCGGAGGCCAATGGGACCAGTTCTTGCCTTTGGCCGAGTTTGCTTACAATAATAGTTATCAGTCCAGCATTGAGATGGAACCGTTTGAGGCTTTGTATGGTCGGCGATGTCGTTCTCTATCGGGTGTTTTGAGNAAAGGATAAGCTAAGCCCAAGGTTTATAGGTCCCTTCGAGGTGTTGAGGCGAGTTGGGGAGGTTGCTTATGAGCTTGCCTTACCTCCCAGTTTATCAGGAGTTCATCCAGTTTTCCATGTATCCATGCTCCGGGGGTACCACGCCGACTTCAGTCACGTGGTTGATTTCAGCACTATTCAGTTGGATGAGAGGTTGGGCTACGAGGAGGAGCCAGTTGCTATTATTGATAGACAGGATCGCCAGTTGAGGTCCAAGAGAGTTTCAACCGTAAAGGTCCAGTGGAAGGGCCAACCAGTTGAGGAGGAAACCTGGGAGTCCGAGGAGGGCATGCGGAGAAAATATCCGCACTTATTCAGCACTTCAGGTATGATTCTAGACCCATTCGAGGACAAACGTTTGTTTGAGAGGTGGAGAATGTAACGACCCGACTGGTCGTTTTGCGCTGTTAGATCCCGTTTCCTTAAATAAGACTTCCATATCGGCTTATTGTGATTTATGACTTGCGGGGACTGGTGGTTCGGGATTCGAAAGTGTTTAGAGTGCTATATGAACACTTGGAACCCAAGTTTGACTTTGGTTAACATTTTGGGCAAACGACCCGGAATCGAGTTTCGACGGTTCTGGTAGCTTCGTATGATGATTTCAGACTTGGGCGTCTATTCGAAATGGGTTTTGGATGGCCCGAGAGCGTTTCGATGCCCAATATTGAAATAGGAGTTCCTTAAGTTCCTATTGTGGTTTGGGACGTGTTTTTGAGTTACCGAGGTCCGAATGGAATTCAAAGACTAGGAGTAGTTCCGTTATGTCATTTATGACTTGCCTGCAAAATTTGGTGTCATTCCGAGTAGTATAGGTCGGTTCGGCTCGTTGTTAGCGAAGTCAAGAAAACTTAAAGTTTCTAAGTTTGGTTCTAGGGGTTTTGAGGTGTGATTTTGAGTTTTACCGTTGTCTTGGGTGTTCCAAAGGCTCGAACGAGTATGTATTATGATTTGGGACTTGTTGGTATATTTGGACGGGGGCTCGGGTGGGTCCAGGTGCCTCCCGGACACCACAAGAGGCCAAGAACCAGCTGAAATAGCTGTTGGTGCACCTATTCTGATGTGACCGCAGGTGCCGTTGCCCTGTCGCAGGTGCAGGACCGCTCCTGCAGTCCTAGCCTCGTAGGTGCGACCCCCAGCGGGCAGCCCATTTCTCGCAGGTGCGGATAAAGATCCGCAGGGGCGGAGCCGCGGGTGCGATCTCCTCTCCGCAGGTGCGGGCCCAGACTTCCTCGTCCATTTACGCATGTGCGAGCCTTTGCTCGCAGGTGCGAGACCGCAAGTGCGGTCCTTGAGCCGCAGGTGCAGAACCACTGTCAGGCAGTGTGTTTCTTAAATACGGGATTCTTCATTGTTTCTTCATTTCTTCCTCCATTAGAACACTTTGAGAACTTGGGAGAAGGGCTCCACGACCCAACCACTGAAAGCTAAGTAGATTCTATCCTAAAGTTAGTTAATGCATGCATTCTTAGTAGAATTTAACTACTTAATTAGTGAAAATTTAGGAATTTCGGTAGTAACCTAGGGCCTTCGAGAATTTAGAAAATTACCCGTGAATTGGCTATGAAATCATACAAAAATCGTATATTAATGATCTTTGGGCTATGGGGGAGTGTTTCCTTTGAGAATTTTTGGAATCCAAGCATGCGGGCCCGGGGTTGGATTTTAGGATTTCTTCAAGAATGATGAGTTTGACTAATTAGTAAGGGAATTCCATGCTTTGAGTATAAACTGATACATTTGTATAACATTTGGCTAGTTTCGAGTCCGTGGGTGTAGAGTTTGGAGTTTCGGGCGCGTTCTTGACCCGGAGAGTAGGTTCAACACGAGGTGAGTCTCCTTTCTAACCTTGTAAGAGGGAATTGTCCCCCTAGGTGTTTTAAATGACTATGTGCTAATGTTTGTGGGGGGCTACGTACGCGCAAAGTGATGAGAGTCTGTACGTAGCGACTATTATTGTTATGTCCGGGTAGTTAGGCCTACACCATGCCTTATGTTTTCCTTGAAATGAACTATATGCTTAGTGAATTAATGTTACATGCAGCTTGTTTCCCTGAGATCATGGAGTTTAAGTAATTTTAAGGAATTGTTCATGAAAATTAATTTATAATGAATAAATGTGTGGATTGTGTGTGCATGTGACCACTTCGCAATTTATATTCCACGAGTGGAGTGTTATTTTTCCCACTCTCATGGGAGCGGGTCGTACGCCACAGCGAGATTGAAAGATATATACTATGGTTCGGGCCGTTCGACCCTCGGCAGTGCACAAATATGATCATTATGATGGCTCAGGCCGGTTGTCCTTATCCTGTATGCGCATGTTAAATTGTTAATGATCCTTTTATGGATTTTTAGTGGTCAGATATATTTTTAACGGAAAGAAAAGAATGATGAAGTAGAAATTGTATATTTACTTCTAGTATTTATTTGAATTACTGTTGTTTTTAATGTTTACTGCTTTTATCATCCTTGTAGTATGTTACTGATATTATATCTTGCTAATCATTTTGATGGACCTTAGTGAGTGTCAAGTCGACCTCTCGTCACTACTTATTCAAGGTTAGGCGGGATACTCACTGGATACATATTGTTTATGTACTCATACTACACTTCTGTACTTGATTGTACAGGTTCTGAGGTTGGTGCATCTGGTTATCAGATCGGAACTCGATTTTGATCATAGTTGGATCTGACTTCACGGTGAGCTGCTTCTCCTGAGGATCCTCGGCAGCACCATGGAGTTCCTTTTTGCTTATTTCCCGTCTATTTCTTTCAGACAGTGGGATTGTATATTATATTTTTGTATTTTCTATTAGTATGCCCGTAAGAGTTGTGACACTAGTTCCTAACAAACACGTAGTGGTTATTTTGGTTTGCGGGTCTGTATATATATATTGGCTCACGCCTCTTTACGACTGCTTTTGGTTAAATAATGGCTTACTATCTTTTCAATTAATGTTTTGAACTTTAAAACTTGGCACGTGTGGGGATGTTCACTCAAATATGGGAATAATCCTTAGTAATCTTAGTGTGGGCTTTCCTAACCCCGGTGTTGGGCGCCATCATGGCCTGAGTTAGTATTTTGGGTCGTGACATGCGCGATCTCACAATATCAATCGTGATCGCACAAGAAAAATCCGAGAAGCCTCCCAGAACACCCTATGCAATCGCACAGTCACACCTGTGATCGCACAAGCCAAAACCTGAAGCCTTATACTTTTCCTCTGTGCGATCGCACAACAACAGCTGCGATCGCATAGACCAGTGCAGCAGCCCCCAAAATCCTCCTCTGTGTGATTGCATACATCCAAGTGCGATCGCACAAGCCAAATTACAAGCCCCTATAATTCCTTCTCCACGATCGCACCACTAGGTCTGCGATCGCACTGAACCCCCAAAACACCAGAAAAACAGCAGCACAAAAAACACTTGAAAACAAATCGGAACCACCCCGAAACACACCCGAGGCCCTCGGGACCCCGTCAAATCACACGAATCAGTCCCATAACCTCATACGGACTTAGTCGAGCCTTGAAATAACCTCAAACAACATTGAGATCACGAATCACAGCCGGATTCAAGCTTAATGAACTTAGAACTTTCAAATTACCACATTCGATGTCGAAACCTATCAAATCTCATTCGATTGACCTCAAATTTTGCACACAAGTCAATTTGACGTTACGGACCTGCTCCAACTTCCGGAATTGCATTCCGACCCCGATATCAAGATTTTCACTTCCGGTCGGATTTCTCGAAAACCTTCAAATTTCTATCTTTAGTCAAATGACTTCGAAATGACCTCCGGACATCTGAATTCACTTCCGATCGCGCTCCCAACTCCAGAATCACCATACGAAGCTATTTCCAGACTCAGAATCCCAAACGGACATCAATAACACTGAAATGCCTTACAACCCAAATTTATGAAATTCTTCTAAAATGCTATCTTCCACAATATACGCCAAAACGTTCTCGGGTTATCCAAAACCCGATCCGGACATACGCCCAAGTCCGAAATCATCATACGATCCTGCAGGAACCATCAAATCCTGATTCGGAGGTCGTTTACTCAAAATTCCAATCTTAGTTGATTCTTCCAACTTTAGGCTTCTGAAATGAGAATTTTCTTTCCAAATCAACTCTAAACTTTTCGAAATTCAATTCCGATCACACCTTCAAGTTATAATACCTAAAACGGAGCTGCTCATGACCCCAAACTGCCGAACGACGCGCTAGAGATCAAAACGACCGGTCGGGTCGATACATTCTCCCCCACTTAAACAGGCACTCGTCCTTGATCGTGCTAAGAACTGCTCTGGAGTTATCTGAAATCACTGTTTAACACCTCGTGCACCTTCCCATGCTACCACAACCCAGTTAAGCACATTAGCTTGATCAAATCTGAAGATTTCTTCTTTTATCCATATAATAAGCTCAGAACCTAGTTCTAACACTTGAAATTCTCTGCCAGGCCTAGTTCCAATATATAAACACTGTATCAACTACCACACGATATACCAGAACATGACAACATACCTTTACTGAATTAGCACCATGCACCGCAAGATTCATCATCTAACCAAAATGACGTTCCCTGAACCTTAATAGCCAAATTTCCACGAATCTGATGCTCCCAATGCACCTCATGATATATATTCATACATCCTGCTATAATTCTGACGATGCCACCACAACGGAGGAGATGTGCAGAAATTCATACCCGACTGTAGAGTTATCAAATCATTGAATATCTCATCTTGACTAGAATCATCACCTCATTACGAACCTGAATAATGGTATTTGTTCTTTAATGTATTTCACATATGTTATCGCACTGATCCCTGTCCAATAATCTCGTCTCACCCAGTATGAACTGCTCAGACAACGAATCACCCCACACATGACCAACAACCTCACATAATACCACATCGCGCCAATAGGCCCTAACTCGAGCATGATAATAAGAAACGACTCAGGAAGGGACTATTCAACTCACGCAACTAATATGAAATTTTCTTAGAAAATAGGAAGTAGAACATAAGAAAGAATAAATACAGGAACCTTACTCATCATCACACTGTTGCGGCGTACAACCCGATCCGAATAACATACCCGTGGCGACGTGCCACCTGATCCACACATAAAATTTACACAAGAAGATATATATACGGAGCTGATTTGATCACTATTACAAATTACTGAATATCGATCATAAGCACGCTAAGTGCATAATTCCATCCTGGGGAGACTGATAAAGCTGTAGGCTACAAAACTCAAGCACAAATGAGGTGTGATATATATATATACACTCTGGATCTCAAGAGCTATCCTGCTCACATAACATCCCCATTACGCGGGACCTCAACACATAGGAAATTATCAAGTCGTTTCACAACTCACACGGCACAAATCACAATATCGCATGAATGACGAAGACGGAACAACACCTGATATCCGAACACCCCTCCTTGAGGAGCGCTATACTGAAATGAACATATCTGCCTCACATGAAGCCCATAATCATATTTAAATCCATCCACAAGCATCGAGTCTACCTTGCTCGCACCAAACTAAGCTAATATCTTTTACCTGGGTCCATAATAACCCACTTTCTCTCATAATACGCGAGAACAACTATCATAGTCGGGACAAACACCCCACGATCCATAACCAAATGAACTGAACGCCTTCCCGACATAAATTCTCAAATAAACAATATTGCACTCCTTTATACCCAGTCCAAATCTTCAATCCATTAAGTGACTACATGTCACATTTATACAATCTTTTCGCGGTCATGCTTCCACGACCTTCCACACAAGGCAACAAGTCTGCACACCGGCATCACCGACCACACTAATACTCAAAACACATCAAGAACCCATGACCATGGTACGAAGCCTCTTCCACTAAATATCAATCTCAGGTGACGCTGAAGATAACACCATCTTACTGAACTTTCAAATCACTTTTTCTTGCTCTTCCGAGCTCATGACATCTTTATTAACACCGAACCGCAATCTCGATTCTTACTCCAATTACATACTACCTACCGCACCTAACATACCAATATGAGGTAGGGCAAGAATTCCATCATAACTTCTGAACCACCAATAGGGTGAACACTTCATCATATTGAAACATTTTACTTAAATCAATTCAAGAGTACCATCTCAACACACGAGTGAATTCCCATAATCACCCAACATGCAAATCCTTAAGTAGTAGTCTATACCACCATAACCCTTCCGGGATCCGCCTACACCTGACAGGCCATAGCAATCGAATGCTCCCACGTGAAATCTATTACGACGGCCGACAAGCCTCACACACACCGGCACAAACCACATGCATAACTTAATCACATCGAAGGAACTGATCACTGCCGTAAATGTGCCATTTCAACCATGGCTAATCAATCTATCTTCTTTTAATCATCTTCAATTGCCTCAGGAATAATAGCAACTTCCTTCAGCTCATAGAAAACTCAACTCCCACTCGTCCCGAGGGACCTTGATTCACGAGACCGTGTTGCCTAAATCCCGCAACCCATCTCATACCCTTCTGATAATCTTTCTACAATCCAGATTTAATTCCTCTCACTCCCCCAATGCTATCCTGCATGCTGAACATCTCATAGAACACTCCAACCATCTTTCTTTTTCTCAGAAGTTACTCTGCAAAAGCTCGATTCTTGATCATATCGCCGCCTGAAACCCTTAAACGCTGCATTCTTAACTTTGAACTCACTAGGACCACTACCGAGAGTCACCCACTCTGACTAGTCCCGAATACAATAAACTCTAAGGCTCTCCTAGAACATGAATACCTTTTTCAATGAAACACGTGACTGAGTCACTACCCTGATAACTCACCTATGCCTTAAGCAAAATTTTGAATCTTCCAAAGCCTAACCCTGGCCTGACAGGGCCAACTTTTGCACACATTCATCAAATCCCACGCACAATCACCATTTTACTCCTTTCCCTTAGCTGTAATAACTTGCCAACACGCCGACAATCCGCAACCTTATGATAACACAATCCTACAACGCAACTGCAGATGGTGGTACTCCCCCACTTAGCCCGAAGTTACTCCTTGCACCACTCTAGACCCTGCCAAGATCCTTTCTCCTTTGATAACGCGATCTTGCTCAACCAATCTGTCCAATTCTTCCAAATTCTCTTGCTAGCACTCCTTAAATACTCAAATTCTCTAGCATCGTTCACACATTCTGCCTCCTACCGAATAGCCACTAGAACCCCACACAAAGACTTTCCAACCATGCCACCGCTAACCTATTCACAGGAGATAAACTACCTGTGAAATCACCCACGGACACCTTCCAAGGACGCTGAAATGCACGCTCTCTGCGACATCAATACCCCATCTTATGCCCTGCTTCATTTACCAAATTTACTAGTCTGTCCGCTCCTCATGGACATCCATTAAATGCGCCACAATACCTTCAAATTCCAAGCTATGCTGTCGCTCCCCCACTTTGCGACTGCTCGACTTCCGCTTCTTAAACCTGGCCTCCTAGAAATGGAACCACCACTTAGCCTCACTTCAGGATCATTCTCTGTAGCTCTCAAACCAGCAGATCACAACAACTTCAAGCTCTCCAAAAATCACCTTTGTCGAGTTGCCTTCATTATCAACACTTATCCGGTACTGAACCATCGCACCTCACGGTATCTGACAGCCGTTTCTTCAATAATCCTTCACAATGCTCTGACCCCATGCAACAGAAGAAACCATAGCACCGACAAACTTAACACATTCCATTCGATCAATGACGACGACTTCACGTCACAGGTGCATATCCCACCTCACTTGAAGACACCAAGTCTTACTACTTTATCAACCCCAACCGTACCATTCATAACCCAAATGTCTTTCCTTGCCGGAACTAAAATACCGAAATCTAGAAATAACACTCTGAGAAGACCTCCCTTCAACCCATTCATCACCCCCAACATACGAGCAAGTATTCTATCATCATATCAACATCACGCGATAACAAATCGCAAGCATCATCACTACCTGAGCATAACCCTAAGGCTCTCAGAAACATAGCTACTGAGCTGAAACAACATATTATTCTTTTCCAGGTCCATAACAACAGCCCCAACCAATTACACATGGAAACATCTCGAATTACATCTTTATCACCATTTCAATTCCTCAAATTCCTGATTCATAGCAAGTGCTTCGCGACGCATAAGATTAAGTAAGAATAAACTTAGGCATAAGCCTTAAAGGAATCAAATCGCACGATGAGGAATCAAGAAGGGAAGTACTCCTAACAGCCCTGTAGCCGCTCGAAGATAAGTACATACGTCTCCGTACCGATCGGAAAGACTCTACTAGACTTGCTCATGACTCATGAGACCTAAGGGAACCTAGAGCTCTGATACCATGTTGTCACGACCCAAAATCCCTAAGGTCGTGATGCCGCCGGACATCATTGTCAGGCAAGCCAATCATTAATTAATTGAAATAAATTTCCGGTTTTAACATTTATGAAAAACATTTCCTTTCACTTTATTACTTATTAACCAAATAAAATCTGTTAAGTAAAACAATGGTTTGACTACTACACTGTAGCAAATATATCCCAACACATCCTAGAACCCGGTGTCACAAGTACATGAGCAATTTCTAAGAATTTATACAATCATTACAAAGAATGTCCGAAATACAAATTGGACAAGGAAATTTAAAATGAAAATAAATACAGTACGAGGGACACTCTACAGCTGCGGATCGCCTCCGAATGATGCAGCTCGCCTAAGTCTCTGAATCCTCCACATTGCTATGAAAGTACCTGTGCAATAAAATGCACAACAAGTGTAGCATGAGTACAAAAATAACGTGTACTCAGTAAGTCGCCCGCCTAACCTCAGAGAGGTAGTGACGAGAGGTCAAATTAGACACTTGCTAAAGGTCAATTTAGAATTTTCAAGTGTGACACTAAGCATGATTATCATAGGAAATTTATTTAAAATCAGGGATAAATATTATCAACTCCGTTCACATTTAACACTTTATATTTTCATCATATTAGTAATAATTAATCAACATGGGTGATTTAATCAGATAACAATTAATCAACGGGAAGGAACAACTTCTTTCAAAAATTTTAATAACTTTAAATCTCTGTCATTTCAATTGACAACTTAGAATCCCAAGCATGTAATCAGGAAAAAATCATAGCAACTACGCAGTAAATATCATGCGCAAGCAATGCCGAGGGTCGAACGGCGCGGACCAACAATGATAAACTGTGCACTGTCGAGGGTCGAATAGCTCGAACCACAGATGCATCTATCTTCCCCTCTCGCGAATCGATCATGCGACGCGCTTACATACAAATAATAAGGCTAGCCTGCTCGCGAATCATACATGCGGCTCAGGTGCTCATATGTACACATATCCACATAATAAATCTGTATTTTGTTTATCAAGAAAATAGTTTTTTCTCAGGAAAGTGGTAAAATTCCTCTTAAAGGAACATGAAATATAGCTTTTAAATCTTTGTTTTGAAACTCATTTGCCAAGTTTAATGATATTCCATAATATAACCCTACCAGGTATACGATTATCCACGGAAGAATCAATTCTCTTTCTAGATGATTAAGAAAATGAACTCTAGCCTTCTTTAGATATTCAATTACGCTTTCGATTATATTAGCAGTTTAATATTACAGGCAGGATCACAGGTGCAACACGTAAGGCATGCTAGTGGGTCCTAGACTATCCGGACATGGCATAATAGAAGCTACGCACGGACTCCCATCACCTCGTGCGTACGTAGCCCCGAAGATAATAGCACATACTTAATTAATTCACCTAGGGGGACAATTCCCCCTCACAAAGTTAGAAAGGAGACTTACCTCGCTCTGAAATTCCATAACCGGATTCCAAGCCCTTCCGACGACTCCAACGGATGCACAACGCCCCAAAACTATCCAAATCACGACAACCAATGAAAATATACTCTAATATTAGCAACAATCCCAAATTATATAATTCCCAACCTCACTTAGTGAAATGACCAAAACGCCATCGGGCCCACGTACCCGGAATCCGAAATTTCTCGAAGATATACTCTACCCATAGCCTTACTAGTTCAAATATAGAATTTACTCTACATTCCATGCTCAAATTCGTGGCTAAGAATCCAAATTACCATTTCTAGGTTTTCTTCAATATTTCCAAATTTTTCCACAAATTTTCATGTATAATTCCATGCATATACTTGTATTTAACTTTAAAAACATGAAGAAATTACTTACCTTGACATTGCATGAAGAAATCCTCTCTTGAAGCCCCTCAAAATCTCCCCACACCAAAAGAAAATGTCAGAAATGAGCCAAGAATCCCGTTTAAAATGATACACTGCCCATGCATCCTTCTGTGCAATCTCACAAAATCAACCGCGATCGCACAAGCAAAATCCCAGAAGCCTACCAGAACACCCTGTGCGATCGACAGTCATAGTTGCGATCGCACAAGCCAAAACCTGAAGCCATATTTTTCCTCTGTGTGATCGCATAACAACAACTGCGATCGCATAGACCAGTGCAGCAGCCCCCAAAATCCTCCTCTGTGCGACTGCATACATCTAAGTGCGATCGCACAAGCCAAATTACTAGCCTCTATAATTCCTTCTCCGCGATAGCACCACTAGGGTTGCGATCGCACTGAACCCCCAAAACACCAGAAAAATAGCAGCACAAAAAAACACTTGAAAACAACTCGAAACCACCCTGAAACACACCCGAGGCCCTCGGGATCCCTGTCTAATCACACGAATCAGTCCCATAGCCTCACATGGACTTAGTCGAGTCTTGAAAACACCTCAAACAACATCAAAATCATGAATCGCAACTCGATTCAAGCTTAATGAACTTAGAACTTTCAAACTTCCATATTCGATGCCGAAACCTATCAATTCTCGTCCGATTGACCTCAAATTTTGCACACAAGTCATATTTGACATTATGGACTTGCTCCAACTTTCGGAATTGCATTCCGACCCTGATATCAAGATTTCCACTTTCGGTCGGATTTCTCGAAAACCTTCAAATTTCTATCTTTAGCCAAATGACTTCAAAATGACCTCCGGACATCCGAATTCACTTCCGATCACGCTCTCAACTCCTGAATCACCATACGAAGCTATTCCCAGACTCGAAATCCCAAACGGACATCAATAACACTGAAATGACTTATAGCCCAAATTTATGAAATTCTTCTAAAATGCTATCTTCCATAATATACGCCGAAACGCTCCCGGGTTATCAAAAACCTGATCCGGACATACACCCAAGTCCAAAATCATCATACGATCCTGCAGGAACCTTCAAATCCTGATTCGGAGGTTGTTTACTCAAAATTCAAATCTTAGTTGATTCTTCCAACTTAAGGCTTCTGAAATGATAATTTTCTTTCCAAATCAACTCTAAACTTTCTGAAATTCAATTCCGACCACACCAGCAAGTCATAATACCTGAAACGGAGCTGCTCATGACCCCAAAATGCTGAACGACGCGCTAGATCTCAAAACAACCGGTCGGGTTGTTACATCTTTCATTTTTAAAAATTATTGCATTATTGGATTAAGTAATTCAGAAAATAAAACAGCTCGATTAGATCATTTTTTTTAATTTCTTTCCTAAATGAAGTTTGAGTATGAGTTGACTTCTATAATTTATGGGTAGAAGTTTCAGCGAGGCTTAGTTCTGACGTGGAAACATTAAACTAGATCTCATCTACAAAATCTGCGCTCAAATAAGCGAAGACTCCAAGACTGAAATTTCTGGTTTTGACTAAAGATAGCAAGTGGAGTCAAACTCATTATCCATTACATATTAGATAGTCATATCGTTTGGTTCTAGATTAATTTTATTACATTAGAGATTCGGGGTGTTTTTAGAATTGTATTCTAATTTGAATAATGGAATACTTGTATCTACATATTCAGGTCTAACACTTGTTTCACAAGAAAGCTGAATATGGTAGAACGGAAACTATTAATATCCAAGATCACTACAAGGGTGGCTTCCTTGGTAGCAAAGAAGTTGTCATATGATGGTCGAGTCCAGTTGGTGAAATCAGTTCCTTTTGGAGTCCAATCTTACTGGGCTCAGCTGTTCATAATACCTGCCAAAGTGACGAAGGCCATAAAAGCTTACTGGAGAAACTATATTTGGTAAGGAACAAATGAAATAACTAGAAAAGCACTGGTTTCTTGGAGTAAAATGTGTGTCCCAAAGTCAGCTGGAGGTCTTAACCTCACAAATTTGAAGATCTGGAACAAAGCAGTTATACCTAAAACTTGATGGGAATTACATAGTAAGAAAGATACTCTTTGGATCAAATGGATATATGAGTACTATATAAAAGGGAAGAAGTTAAAAAATATGCCCATACCCCAGCAAGCAAGTTGGATGAAAAGGAAAATACAAGGTAAGAGAGGAATTGAGTAATGTAGAACATAAATCTCCAGGAACGGGAGCATGATTAGGGCCATCTACTTGAAAATGATAGGATATCTACCAAAAGTCACCTGGAAAAGCTTTATATGTAGGAATGCAACAAGACCAAAACCAGTCTTTATGACATGACTTCAATTTCAAGACAGATTACTTACATGTACAAGGCTAAAAAGTTTGGGTATGCAGATAGATAAAAGATGTGTCACGACCCAATTCCATGTCAGGTCGTGATGGCGTCCAGCACCGTCGCTAGACAAGCCAACTGTGAACAACCTAGTGATTTTCATTTTTTTAAGAATTTCTAACCACAAATGTTTACTTAAATTTAAGAATTTGGTACTTAAAGAAAATACCAGACAACCAACGCAAAAACCACCAGAGGAAATCATGAATATAATTTTTACAACCCAAAATAATAGTATACTAATTTTTGTGCCAGGATCTAGTGTCACAAGTGTGTGGGAAACTAGTAGAATATACAAAAATATAACTATCCTACTTCCTGAAATAGGATAGACGATAATAAATAAAGGGGAAACTCTGACATACTGCTGAACGGCTCAGAAGGGGAGGGCAGCTTACCGTGGAATCTCGGTCAAGTATCATGAACGCGCGTCGGACGGGTAGCTAGATGCACCTGTCTCAGATCCTGTACAATTAAGTACAGAAGCTTAGTATAAGTACATAAACAATATGTACCCAGTAAGTATCCAGTCTAACCTCGAAGAAGTAGTGAGGAGGGGTCGACTTGACACTTACTAGGGCCAATAATAATATAATCTAAGTGTTACGCTAATTATAGATAGCATGAATGATAACGACAGTTTAAGATCAGAGAGAAGTAAGACATTCTTTCATAAAACAACATGTCAAATTTCAGTCATATCATGTAACAACTTACATTTCAAGCATTGAAAGAAGTATAAATCACAGGGAGTTCCAAATAAATAACATGCGCAAATTATGCCGAGGTCGTATGGCCCGGTCCAACATAATATTAACTGTGCACGGCCAGAGGGTCAAATGGAGCAAACATAGATGTATATATTTACTACCGAGGCGCTCGGCCCGATCCACAAATAACAATTTATTTTCATGAAAACACGCATTTGCCCATTTATAGTTAAGCATTTCATACAAATTCTTAAGTAAGTGAGTATAACCGCCTATATTTGTTTTACCAATTTCCAGCATGACTTAAGTGATTGTAGTAACAAGTAAAGCCGCAATCATTGCAAGTATAGCATGATACGGGTCATAAACTACCCGTTTAATTAGCATAATAGTAGCTACGTATGGACTCTCGTCACCATGTACGTATGTAGCCCCCACAAATAGGTACATACACTTATCTAGTTCACCTATGGGGATAAATTCCCTCTTACAAGGTTAGAAAGGAGACTTACCTTGTCCTGAAGATCACTTCCAAACTCAAGATTGCGCTCAAACCCTCAAATCGGAGCCGAACGATCCAAAACTATTCAAATGGGCGTAAAAATTAGTTAATATGTGCTCAAGAGTTCATATTCTAACTATTATAGTAATTTCCCAACCCTAAATGCAAGGTTCTTAAAAATTCATTCCCGGGCCCACGTGCCTGAATTCCGGAAATCTTTGAAGGAAGTTGTTACCCATAACCTTAGGATCAAGAATATTTGATTTTTACTAGATTCCACAACAAATTTCGTGGTTTAATCCCATTTTTATCAAAACTCTAGGTTTTACCCTAAACCCATAATTTCCACTAATCTATATGTTTCAATCTACCCATAAACTATGTATTAATCTCACATTAGGTAGAATTACTTACCGCCTAGGTTGGAATTTCCCCTTTTGAAGCTCCCAAATCGTCCAAGAATGGAGTGAAGTGAGTCAAAAATGACAAACTCCCATATAAATGAAGGCCACTGCCTTCAGCGACTTCCGCACCTGCGGCGCATCCACCACACTTGCAATCTCGCTTCTGCGGACAATTGTCCGCTTCTACGTAAATGGGCTGGACTGGCTGGGACCGCACCTGCGGACAGGTGATCGCACCAGTGATTCCGCTTATGCGAAGAATGGGCCGCATCTATAGAACCTAGGCTCCACTCCTTGGGCTGCATCTGCGATGCATTAGCCGCACCTGTGAGCTCGCACATGCGACTGCCCTACCGCAGGTGCGGTCGCTCCATAACTGGTGCACCGGTAACTCTTTTGAGCTTTGAACTCGACTCATGCAACGTTCCAATGGTATCCAAGATCCCGAGGCCCCTTCCAAACATACCAACAAGTTTGAAATCATAAGACGGATTCGCTCGAACTCTCGGAACGCCCGAAACAATATTAAAAGTAAGAATCACCACCCAAAACCCATGAATCATACTTAGGAGTTTCAATTTATTCATTTCACTTCCAAGCGCCGAAATGTACTTAAATTAATTAGAATGACGCCAAAATTTGCGTGCAAGTCCTAAATGACATTGCAAAACTATTCTCGATCTCGGAATTTTGTTTGGACCTCTATATCACCAAAACGCATTCCAAACCAAATTATAGAACTTCTAAAACCTTCAAGAATCCAACTTTCACAATTTAGCGCTGAAACGCTCCCGGGTCATCCGAAACCCGCTCCGAGCATACGCCCAAGTCCAAAATCATCACACGATCCTATTGGAACTGTCAAATTCTGATTCCGAGTTCGTTTACTCAAAATGTTGACCGAAGTCAAACTTGGTCCTTTAAGCCAACCTTGAGGAACCAAGTTTTCCGATTTCAACTCAAAATCTTTCAAATCCCGAACCAACCATCCCCGAAAGTCATAAATCTGTAAAAGAAAGTATGAGAGGTATTATTTAGGGGTACGGGGTCCTATAAAGCAAAATAGATGGTCGGGTCGTTACATTCTCCACCTCTTAAATAAATGTTCGTCCTCGAACGGGTCTAGAATCATACCTGGAGTGCTGAACATGTGTGGAAATCTGCTCTGCATGTCCTCCTCAGGCTCCTAAGTCACCTCCTTGACTGGTTGGCCCCTCCACTGGACCTTTACTGTGGAAACCCTCTTAGACATCAACTCGCGATCCTGCCTATCAATAATAGCAATTGGCTCTACCTCGTAGCCCAATCTCTCATCTAGTTGAATGGTACTGAAGTCTAACCCATGAGATAAATCGGCTTGATACCTCCGGAGCATAGACACATGAAAGACCGAATGATCTCCTGATAAGCTGGGAGGTAAAGCAAGCTCATAAGCGACCTACCAACTCGCCTCAACACCTCAAATGGACCTATAAACCTTGGGCTTAACTTGCCCCTCTTCCCGAATCTCATAATACCCTTCATCTGCGAGACTTTCAAGAGAAACTTCTCACCGACCATAAATGATACATCACGTGCCTTCTGATCCGCATAACTCTTCTGTCTGGACTGTGCCATGCGAAGTCTCTCCTGAATCAACCTTACCTTCTCCAAGGCATCCTTTACCAAATCAGTATCGTATAACTTAGCCTCGCTAGGCTCGAACCACCCGATGGGAGAACAACATTGCCGACCATATAAAGACTCAAATGGAGCCATCTCAATGATGGACTGATATCTGTTGTTGTAAGAAAACTCGGCCAAGGTCAAGAACTGATCCCACTGCCCTCCAAAATTAATCACACATGCTATGAGCATGTCCTCCAATATCTGAACTGTTTGCTCCGACTGCCCGTTGGTCTGTGGATGGAATGATGTGTTGAGATCTATACGGGTGCCCAACTCACTCTGTACGGCTATCCAGAAATGCAAAGTAAACTGAGGACATCTATCTGATATGATGGACACAGGCACACCGTGCAACTGAAATATCTCCCGAATGTAAATCTGGGCCAGCCTCTCTGAAGTGTAAGTAGTGGCAACTGGAATGAAGTGTGCCGACTTGGTCAACCTGTCAACAATAACCCAAACTGCATTGAACTTCTGCAAAGTCTGTGGCAACCCAACTACGAACTTCATAGTGATGCGCTCCCATTTCCACTTAAGTATAGTCATCTATTGGAGTATGCCTCCCTGGCCTCTGATGCTTATACTTAACCTGCTGGCAATTTAGACACCTAGCTACATACTACACTATGTCTTTCTTCATCTGCCGCCACCAATAACGCTGCCTCAGGTCACAATACATCTTCCTAGCACCTGGATGAATAGAATATTGTGAACTGTGTGCCTCCTCTAGAATCCTCTCCCTCAAGCCATGAACATTAGGAACACATAGGCAATCCTGAAAACGAAGAACATCATCCTCGCCAATAGAAACCTCCTTGGAACCACCCTATAGTAACGTCTCTCTGAGGACTGCCAAATGCGAATCATCAAACTGCCGAGCCTTGATTTGTCCCAACAATGAAGACTGAGCAACATACATGAAAGAACTCGACTGGGCTCTGAAATGTCCAGCTGCACAAGTCTGTTAGCCAAAGACTGAATGTCCAAATCTAGTGGCCTCTCCTCCGCTGAAATGAATGCCAGGCTACCCATACTCTCTGCCTTCCTGCTTAAGGCATTCGCCACCACATTTGCCTTGCCCAGATGATAAGTAATGATGATGTCGTAGTCTTTCAGTAACTCAAGCCATCTACGCTGCCTCAAATTGAGGTCCCTCTGCTTGAACAAGTGCTGCAAAATGTGGTGGTCTATATAAACCTCACAAGACACCCCATACAAGTAATGCTTCCAAATCTTAAGAGCATGAACAATCGTGACCAACTCCAAATCGTGCACGGGGTAGTTCTTCTTATGAATCTTCAGCTGACGTGAAGCATATGCAATAAATCGTCCCTCCTGCATCAATACACATCCCAAGCCAACGCGTGAAACGTCGCAATAAACTGTATACATCCCCGAACCGGAAGGCAACACTAGAACTGGTGTTGTAGTCAAAGCTGTCTTGAGCTTCTGAAAGCTCGTCTCGCACTCGTCGGACCATCGGAATGGGGCACCCTTCTAGGATAATCTAGTCAAAGGTGCTGCAATGGATGAAAATCCCTCCACAAATCAGTGATAATAACCTGCCAACCCCAATAAACTCCTGATCTCGGTCGCTGAAGTAGGACGAGGCCAACCCTAAACCGTCTCAATCTTTTTGGGATCCATCTTAATACCCTATCTTGATACAACATGCCCTAAGAATGCCACTAAATCCAACCAGAACTCACACTTGGAGAACTTAACATACAACTTGTGTTCCCGCAAGGTCTGGAGCACTACTCTCAAATGCTGCTCGTTCTCTCCAAGGCTACATGAGTAGATCAAGATGTCATCAATGAACACAATAACAAAGGAATCAAAATAAGGCCTGAACACCCCGTTCATCAAATCCAGAAACGTCATTGGGGCATTAGTCAAGCCAAAGGATATCACAAGAAACGCATAATGACCATATCTAGTACGGAAGGCAGTCTTTGGAACATCTGAGTCCTGGATCTTCAATTGATGGTACCCCGATCTCAAGTCAATCTTAGAATACACCCTAGCACCCTGAAACTGGGCAAACAAATCATCGATATGCGACAACGGGTACTTGTTCTTGATAGAAACTTTGTTCAACTGGCGGTAATCAATGCACATCCGCGTAGTCCCTTCCTTCTTCTTTTTCACAACACTACTGGTGCACCCCAAGGTGACACACTTGGTCTCACAAACCCCTTTGCTAATAAATCCTCAAGCTGATCCTTCAATTCCTTCAACTCCTTCGAAACCATACGATACGGTGGGATGGATATAGGCTGGGTACCGGGAGCCAAATCAATATCGCGATCTGGTGGCATGCCTATAAGGTCAGAAGGAAACACATCGGCGAACTCCCGGACTACTGGCACTGAATCAATCATCGGAGACTCTGCGGTGGTGTCCCGAACATAAGCTAGATAAGCCAAACAATCCTTCTCGACCATACGTCGAGCCTTCAAAAAAGAAATAACCCGACTAGTTGTGCTAATTGAGGAACCTTTCCACTCCAACCTCGGAAACTCAGGGATTGCTAAAGTAACAGTCTTGGCATGGCAATCTAGGATGGTGTGATATGGGGATAACCAGTACATGCCCAGGATGACCTCGAAGTCGGTCATATCAAGTAACAGGAGATCTGCTCTACTCTCGAAACCACACAGGACCGATAGATACGATCCACAACCACATAATCGCCCACAGGAGTGGACACATAAACAGGAGTACCCAAAGACTGGAATATCCAGGGAATGAGAAAACAGAGATGATACATATGAATAGGTAGACCTTGGATCAAATAGTACTAAAGAATCTCTACCGCAGACGGAAATGATACCTGTGATAACGGCATCTGAGGCCAATGCATCTGGTCTGACCGGAAAAGCATAGAATCTGGTTGGAGCACCGGCTGGCTGGCCTCCACCTAACTGAACAGTAGTTGGCTAACCTCCCCCTACCTGGCCTCCACCTCTAGGACGGCCCCAACCATTCTGCCTTTCGCCTCGGGGCGGCCGGACAACTAGTGCTGAAATCATGGGCTGCTGACCCTGCTGCACTGCCTTGCCCCAAAGTCTGGGGCAGTATCTCCTCATATGACTAGGATCTCCGCATTCAAAACAGCCCCTTGGTGCGGTGACCTGCTGCCCTGATGACTGACCCTGATAGCATGTAGACCCACTGGAAGAAGCCTAAGTAGCCGGTGGGCGGTATGAACTCTCTGTCATAGCACTAAAATCGGAGCTGGAAGATTCGTGGTGACCTGAGTACCCACTGGAAGAACCCTGGATGGCAGGTAGTCGGTAAGAACTCCCTGGTATGGCGCTGAAATAGGAGCGCACTGGAGCACTTCGAGGAGGTGGTGGTGGTGTTGAATATTGGGGCCTGCTAGGCTTACCCCTCCCAAATGGCCTCTACCCCTAGTCGGGGCACCTCTAAACTCTCCAGAGAAACGGGTCCTCTTGTCCTGCTGTGTCTGCTCTCTACCCCTCTGACGGTAGCCCTTGATCCTCCAGACAATCTCCACTACCAACTGATAAGGATTCCACATCTCAACCTTTCGGGCCATATTGGCGCTAATATACCTGTCCAAGAAAAGCTATGTGAACTGAACCCAAGTAATGGGAGGAGAACCTACTGGTCTACTAAGAACATAAGACTACCACCATCTATGGGCCCTGCCCTCCAGCTGGAAAGTAGTGAAGTCAACTCCATGGAACTCCAATATCCCCATGTTGTGCAGTCTTTCCCTGCACCTATCAATGAAATCCTGAGCATTTTCATGACGCTCACCTCTGAAGACAGGAGGGTGTAGCCTAGTCAACTGTCTAATAACTTATGCGCATCGCCGTCCGTAGATAGTCTGGGCTCAGGTGCTACTGCTGCAACTGGCTTTGCCCCATCCGCGGGTAGTGCACCTGGTGTCTAATATACCGCAGTTGCATGTCCAGGAGCCTGGCAGTAGGGATTAAGCTCCCCCTCCTGCCTGAGATGTGGTCGGGTCCGCTAGAAATAAACCAACCTGAGTCATAGTTTCCCTGAACCGCATCATACGGCCCATAACCTCCTAAAAGCCCGGCATTGTCATGAAATCCATCGGGGCAGGCTCAGCTGCAGGCAGCTCGCCCTACCCCTCAACATTATCATCCGCTGGTGGTGCAACTGGGACAGCTCTGGGATGCCCTAGTCCCCTACCTCGGGTCGGTGCTCTCCCCCGGCCTCTATCTCGGCCTCTAGCAACGGGGGGAGTAGCTCCTCTCGGGTCTGGAAGGTCAGCCGTAAGCTTCCTCACCATCTGTGAGAGAATAGAAGAAGGAAATTTAGTATACCATCAACTGCACGATAAAAGATGAATAAAAAGAGTAGTTTCCTAACACCCCATATCCTCTCGAAGGTAAGTACAGACGTCTCCGTACCGATCCGCAAGACTCTATTAGGCTTGTCCATCACTCGTGAGACCTACGTGAACCTAGTTCTCTGATACCATGTTGTCACGACCCAATTCCATGTCAGGTCAGGATGGCGTCCAACACTGTCGCTAGACAAGCCAACCGTGAACAACCTAGTGATTTCCATTTTTTAAAGAATTTCCAACCAAAAATGTTTACTTAAATTTAAGCATTTGGTAATTAATGAAAATACCAGACAACCAATGAAAACACCACTAGAGGAAATCATGAATATAATTTTTACAACCTAAAATAATAGTCTACTAATGAGTGTGCCAGGATCTAGTGTTAGAAGTGTGTGGGAAACTAGTAGAATATACAAGAATATAAATATTCTACAGCCTGAAATAGGATAGAGAGTAATAAACAAAGAGGAGACTACGACATGTTGTTGAACGGCTCAGAAGGGGGGCAGCTCACCGTGGAATCTCGATCAAGTATCAGGAACGTGCACCAAACGGGTAGCTAGATGCACCTACCTCAGATCCTGTATAATTAAGTACATAAGCGTAGTATGAGTACATAAACAATATGTACCCAGTAAGTATCCAGTCTAATCTCGAAGAGGTAGTGACGAGGGGTCGACTTGACATTTATTAGGGCCAATAATAATATAATTTAAGTGTGACGCTAAGCATGGATATCATGAATGATAACGACAGTTTAAGATCAGAGAGAAGTAAGACAGTCTTTCATAAACAACATGTCAAATTTCAGTCATATCATGTAATAACTTACATTTCAAGCATTAAAAGCAGTATAAGTCATGGGGAGTTCCAAATAAATAACATGCACAAATTATGCCGAGGTCGTACGGCCTGGTCCAACATAATATTAACTGTCCACTGCCAGAAGGTCGAATGGATTGAACCATAGATGCGTCTATTTACTACCGAGGCGCTCAACCCGATCCACAAATAATAATTTATTTTCAAGAAACATGCATTTGCCCATTTATAGTCAATCGTTTCATACAAATTCTTAAGTAAGTGAGTATAACCGCCTATATTTGTTTTACCAATTTCAAGCATGACTTAAGTGATTGTAGTAACAAGTAAGGCCGCAAGCATTGCAAGTATAGCATGATACGAGTCCTAAACTACCCGGACAATTAGCATAATAGTAGCTATGTACAGACTCTCGTCACCACGTACGTACTTAGCCCCCACAGATAGGTACATACACTTATGTAATTCACCTATGGGGAAAAATTCCCTCTTACAAGGTTATAAAGGAGACTTACTTTGTCCCGAAGCTTACTTCCAAACTCAAGAATGCATTCAAACCCTCAAATTGGAGCCGAACGATCAAAACTATTAAAATGGGGTAAAAGCTAGTCAATATGTGCTCAAGCTAGTAATTTCCCAACCCTAAATGTAAGGTTCCTAAAAATTTATCCTCGGGCCCACGCACCCGGATTCCAGAAATTTTTGAAGGAAGTTGTTACCCATAACAGTAGGATCAAGAATATGTGATTTTTACTAGATTCTATAAAAAATTTCGTGGTTAAATCCCATTTTATCAAAACCATAGGTTTTACCATAAACCCATAATTTCTACTAATTTACATGTTGTAATCTACCCATAAACTATGTATTAAATTCACATTAGGTAGATATTACTTACCTCACAAAGCTAGGTTGAAATCTCCCCTTTTGAAGCTCCCAAATCGCCCAAGAATGGAGTGAAGAGAGTCAAAAATGACAAACTCCCGTATTTAATGAAGGCCACTGCCTTCAGCGACTTCCGCACCTACGCTGCGTTGACTGCACCTGCGATCTCGCTTCTGCGGACAATTGTCCGCTTTTGCAGAAATGGGCTGGACCGGCTGGGACCGCACCTGCGGACAGGTGATCGCACATGCGGTTCCGCTTCTACGGAAAATGGGCCGCATCTGTGGAACCTGGGTACCGCTCCTTCGGCCACATCTACGATGCATCAGCCGCACCTGTGAGCTCGCACTTGAAGCTGCCCAACCGCAGGTGCGGCCGCACCAGAACTGGTGCACCAGCAGCTCTTTTGAGCTTTGAACTCGACTCGTGCAACTTTCGAATGGTATCCGGGGCCTCCGAGGCCCCGTCCAAACATATCAACAAGTCTGAAATCATAAGACGGACTCACTCAAACTCTCGGAATGCCCGAAACAACATTAAAACTAAGAATCGCCACCCAAAACCCATGAATCAAACTTAGGAGTTTCAAGTTCTTCATTTCACTTCCAATGCGCCGAAATGTACTTAAACTACTTGGAATGACACCAAAATTTGCATGCAAGTCTTAAATGACAATACAGAACTATTCTCGGTTCGGAATTTCGTTTGGACCTCGATATCACCACAACAGGTTTTAGACCAAATTATAGAACTTCTAATACCTTCAAGAATCTAACTTTCAAAATTTGGCGCCGAAACGCTCCCGGGTCATCCGAAACCCGCTCCGAGCATACGCCCAAGTCTGAAATCATCATACGAACCTATTGGAACTGTCAAATCCCGATTCTGGGGTCATTTACTCAAAATGTTGACCGAAGTCAAACTTGACCTTTTAAGCCAACCTTAAGGAACCAAGTGTTCCGATTTCAACTCAAACTCTTTCAAATCCCGAACCAACCATCCCCTCAAGTCATAAATCAGTAAAATCAAGTACGGGAAGTCTTATTTAGGGGTAGGAATCCTAGAAAGCAAAACGACCGGTCGGGTCGTTACAAGATGTCAAATATGCAAACTAGCAGGGGAAAGCAAAGATCATCTATTTGTTGAATGTTAAGTTACCAGACGAGTGTGGAGCAAATAAATGGCATGGATATAAACTGATTGGCCATCATGATGTCACGGGGGCAAATGCAAAGCTGGATAGAATAGAGAACAAGAGGAAAGACAAAGCAAGCAAAAATACTGAAGCAGGTATATACAGAGTTCATACATGCAATATGGATTGAACAAAACAACAAAGTTTTTATGCAGAAAACGAAAACAAGTGATGTTGTAGCTAGAGAAATAGCCTATACCTGTCATGTTCGCGTTGCTGACAATCTTAAGATGACTTTACAGAGTTTCAGATTTCCTAGTTAAGGTGTATAGGATAGTTACTATTACTGTGGATTTGTTTGTCATATGAACAGTAGACTGAGTATAAAGTCTAGGTGGCCTGGATTTGTAAACATTGTACTTCGTAATTAATGAAAGTTGATAGTTACCAAAAAAAATATTATTTCACAAAGTGGTGATGAAGTGCATGACTTTTTGAACTATTTTTATTCACCAAAGTTGTTTTGGTCCATTTGTACTTTGTCGCAATTTCTTTTGGAATACCTCTAGTATAAGTCGTGTTTTAAAAGAAGATGGCGCGAGGCTAGATATGCTGCTTAATACAAGGCGAAACGTAAGCCTCGAAGCAATAGGCATAAACCCCAAGGATTTTTAGTTTTTAATATTTTATGAATTTATATAATAAAAATAAATAATAAAAAAGGTAAATTTAATGAGCATTTCTTAAAAATAAATAATATTTTATGATTTTAAATGCTAATTAAAATCAGCAATTGTTAAGAACTAATGAGAACTGCTTCATCTTAAAAAAATGATTGTGAAATTTATAAAAGAGCAAAAGAACTTGAAAAGAAAGAAAAGAGAATAAGGAATCTACAATCAAAAGTGTCGAACTATAGCAAGTGAAGAAGGATGATGTGTTTAGTTTTGTAGCTTGTAAATTGATCATTTTCCCCTTTTTCTGCTGGAAGACGAAGTGAACGAACAAAAATGAGGGCTAATAATAAATTCTTCTTTTGACTGTTTTTTTTTTTTTTTACTTTTTAGAATTTAATTAGAAGTAAATATTTGTGTTTTTTGTATTAAATTAAGGACTTCTTTAGTAATTTTAATTATAATTTCAAGAGTTTTTAGCTTACATCCCTGAAGAAAAAACTCACTCAATTCCTATGTGTATGCTGAGAAGAATGATGCTTATGGATCATGATATACTTTTGCCGTGTTCTTACTACGCTCCGCCCTTGGACTCGTCTCAAAAACACTCTTTGAAACATTGGTATAAACACAAGTAGGCAAACTCGAAGTAATGCATACACTTATTGCCCGTCTCTTTTCAATCTGTCCTGATTTAAAAAAAAAAAAAGAATAACTCGTATAGCTTGATCATCAATTTCGGTTCAAATATGGATTGTACACTCATTATTTCATGTTGTAAGAGATATTTATTTTGGTGGTCAAATTTACCAAAGGATTTTGTTCTGTTGATAATTTACTAACGGTGTAAGGTTTGTTGGTAAAATATTCGTTGGTCTTGGTAATTTGTTGTTAAATAACGGGTCACCTTTTCCCGCAATATTTAGCAGCGAATTCTTAATTAGTCACGAAAGACCCTTTAAAGCACAAGTAGTCAAACTTGAAGGAATATACTCATTCTCGATCTCTTTAAACTACCAATCTATTTTAAGCGCCAATTGAACTGGAATAACAAGAATATGATCGTCGCGCCAATTGTTTGATTGTGTCCTAATTAGCTTAGGATAGGATAAGTTGGAAGTTTTACCTAGTAGGTTTCGGATTACAGATTACTCGTTGGGAGTTAAATTCGCGAGAAATTAAACTCCTCCTAAACCATTTTGGTTTTGGTTCAAATTAAAGATGTGCAGCTATAAATGGAAGAAGAAATCATCAAACAAAAGAAGAAGAAAGACTAGTGCTTGTGTGAATTTACAATGGATGTGGAAAGTGGAGATAATGAATCAACAGAATATGCATTCAAGGATAAACAAGTACCACCGTGGAAGAAGCAAATAACGCTGAGGTCAATGGTGAGTGGCTTGATCCTGAGCGTTGTGTTCAACTTCATTGTTTGCAAACTGAATCTCACGACTGGTGTTATCCCTTCTCTTAACGTGGCCGCGGGGCTCTTGGGGTTCGCTATGATTAGGTCATGGACTGCTGTTATTGACAAGTTGAAGCAGCCTTTTACTAGGCAAGAGAATACCGTCATCCAGACGTGCGTTGTTGCTTCTTCTGGCATTGCTTTTAGCAGCGGGACAGCAAGTTATATGTTGGGAATGAGTCCATTCATAGCAGCTCAGGCTGATGCAGGAAACACCCCAAATAATACTATGAAGCTGGATATTAGTTGGATGCTTCCCTTTCTTCTTGTTGTCAGCTTTGCTGGTCTCTTCTCAATTGTGGCACTAAGAAAGTTGATGATTGTCAAGTATAAGTTGACGTATCCGAGTGGAACTGCAACTGCTTACCTTATCAACTCTTTCCACACTCCTAAA
>MDKJ01014340.1:0-31628 GCA_005239525.1 Nicotiana knightiana
CTTATGTATTAAATGTATACTGTATTAATACTCCGTATCTTACTATATGTGGATTGGTGTTCTATGTTGTGTGTTTTCTTATCTTCAGACTTGATTCATTTTCATTACTACTGAGTTCGCGTACTCATCATTACTCCCTGCGCCTCTGTGTGCAGATCCAGGTACTGCTTCCGATCAATAGCCATCTGAGATTGTTCATCGTCAGCTTTGGGATTTCGAGGTAGCTGTCCAGCGTCCACAGCTTCTCCATTTCCCTTCCTTCATTAGTATTTAGTATTTTTTTCTGAGACAATGTATTATGACATTAGCAGTGTTAGTATTATTCTTAGAAGCTCGTGATCAGTTGACTGCAGTTCCAAGGAATAGATTAGACTGTTAGATTATATCATGCTTTGTTAAAGACTTAGAATATTTTATGCTTAATATTATGATTTTTGAGAAATTATATTAAAATAAATGTGTAGTTACGTGATAGTGACTAGCCTAGTTCCACGATAGGCGCAATCACGACCAGTTAGGATTTGGGATCGTGACAAGTTGGTATTAGAGCACTAGTTTACATAGGACTCAACGGTCATGAGAATGTTTAGTAGAGTCTTGCGGATCGGTACGGAGACGTCTGTACTTATCTTCGAGAGACTACAGAACTCTTAGGAAAAATCTCATTATCTTGAACTCTGTCGTGCCATTCTATTGATTCTATAAATCTAAATTCTTGTTGTTTCATTCTCTCACTGATGATGAGGACACGCGCTACAGATCAGGGTGACCAGACACCAGCTAGACCCACGAGAGGTCGAGGCCGCGGTCGAGGACGTGGTAGGGGTAGGGGACCAGCCTGCGCAGCCGCCGGTACAGTACTAGAGGATCCCTCTACTATTCAGGATCAGGTTCCTGCCGCGGGTACTCCAGCGGGACAGGCTCAGACATCGGCAGTGCCCATAGTTATTTCGGGTTTTCAGGAGACCCTGGCTCAGATCGTGACAGTACGTACTAGTTTGGCTCATGAGATTTCTATGTCTACTACTGCCGCTACATCTTAGGCCGGGGCAGACACTCAGACTCCAGCTGCCCGGACATCTGAGCAGGTTGTACAGGGCTTTCAGACACCGGGGGAAGTCCCAGCCCAACCGGTTGCTTCAGTTCAGTCTATGTGGTCCCAGCTATGCCCGAGGATGAGCAGCGCAGGCTTGAGAGGTTCAGTAGACTTCAGCCTCTGACTTTCAACGGTGGAGAGAGCGAGGATGCCCAAGGTTTTCTGGATAAGTGTCAAAGGATACTCCATACTGCTGGGATTCTAGAGACCAGTAGGGTCTCGTTTGCTACATATCAGTTTGCTGGTTCTGCCTTCACTTGGTGGGA
Source organism: Nicotiana knightiana (assembly GCA_005239525.1). NCBI lineage: Eukaryota > Viridiplantae > Streptophyta > Magnoliopsida > Solanales > Solanaceae > Nicotiana > Nicotiana knightiana. Next base: position 1,363 of record MDKJ01014340.1, read on the forward strand.
GGCATTTGAGAGGCGTAGGACGGTTGGTTCAGCACCCCTCACGTTGGAACAATTCTCCACGATCTTTCTAGAGAAGTATGTTCCTCAGTCTCACAGGGAGGAGCAGTGCAGACAGTTTGAGCAGCTGTGCCAGGGAGAACCGTTAGTAACACAGTACGAGATGTGGTTTTATGAGTTGGCTCGGCATGCTTCTAAGTTAGTCCGTACTGATAGGGAGAGGATTAGGAGGTTTGTAGATTGCCTCACTTACCAGCTCCGCATTTTGATTACAAGGGAGAAGGTGTCCGGAGCCACATTCGAGCAGGTTGTTGACATTGCTTGGGATATTGAGTCGGTTCGTAGAGAGGAACGAGAGGAGAGGGAGGCCAAGAGGCCTCAGGGATCAGGTAGCTTCAGTGGTGCCCCTTCCAGAGGGCAATTTCAGCACAACAGAGGTCTCCCATTTAGACCTCCTCAGCCAGTTCGCCCAGCTTATAGTGGCGCATCTTTGGGGCAGGGTCCCCGCAGCTCTCATCAGGGACGTTCATCCTTTAGTGCCCTTCCATCTCGGAGTTCCTCCATAGCATCATCATTCCAGGGTTCTTCTATGCATGGTTCATCCGGTAGGTATCCTGGTAGTAGGGGTTCCCTTCAGTCCCCATCTCCAACTCTAGGTAGTTGTTTTGAGTGTGGAGAGTTTGGACATATGTGGAGGCAGTGTCCTCGTCGTCCTGGTAGTTCCTCTCAGCATAGGGTTCAGCACTCGACATCAGCCCCAGTTACTTCATCACCTACCCAGGCAGCCAGGGGTGGTGGTCAGGCAGCTAGAGGCCTTCCTAGAGGGGGAGGTCGATCAGGTGGAGGTCAGCCATGTATCTATGTACTCCCAGCTAGGCCTGATGCTATGGCCTCTCATGTGGTGATTACATGTATTATCTCCGTCTGTCACAGTGATGCTTTGGCTTTATTTGACTCCGGTTCCACATACTCTTATGTTTCGTCATATTTTGCTCACTTTTTGAGTATGCCCCGTGAGTCTTTAGCTACGTCTGTTCATGTGTCGACTCTGGTGGGCGATACTATTTTTGTAGACCGTGTGTATCGGTCATGTGCGGTATCTATTGGGGGTCTGGAGACCCGAGTGGACTTGTTGTTGCTCAGCATGGTTGTTTTGATGTGATACTGGGCATGGATTGGTTATCCCCATGTCATGCTATTCGTGATTATCACGCTAAGACTGTGACCTTGGCTATGCCCAGAGTTCCAAGAGTTGAGTGGAGAGGGTCTATTGAGTTATGCGTGTGGCTTGTGCCACTGTGTGCGGGGCTTGTCAGCCGTCGTATAAATTTTGTTTGGAAGCATTCAAGTGTTATGGCCTGTCAGGTGTAGGCGGATCCCGGAAGGTTTATGGTGGTATAGACCACTATTTAAGGATTTGCATCTATAGTGAGATTGAGAATTCACTCGTGTGTTGTTATGGTTCTCTTGAATTGAGGTGAGAAAAAAAGGGTTTCTATATGAAGGGGTGTTCACCCTATTAGTGGTTCAGGAGTTATGATGGAATTTTTGCGCTATCTCATATTGGCTTATTAGGTGCAGTAAACAGTATGTAACTAGGAGTAAGAATCGAGATTGCGGTTCGGTGTTAACAAGGATGTCATGAGCTCGTATGATCAAGGAAACTGGTGTTGTCTTCAGTGAGTTGAATGTTTAGAGTAAACTGGTGTTGTCTTCAGTGTCACTTGAGATCGGTGTTTGGTGAAAGAGGCTTTGTATCCTAGTTATGGGTTCTTGATTTTTTTACAGTGTTAGTGTGGTAGGTGATATGGATGTGCAGACTTGTTACCTCATGTGAAATGTCGTGGGAGCATGACCACGAGAAGATTGTATAAGTGTGACATGTAGTCACCTGATTGATTGAAGATTTAGACCAAGTATAAGGGAGTGCAATATTGATTATTCGAGAATTTATGCCTAAAAGGCGTTCGATTCAGTTGATTGTGGATTGTGGGGTGTTTGTCCCAGCTATGATGGTTGTTCTTGCGTATTATGAGAGGAAGTGGGTTATTATGGACCCAGGTAAAGTTGTTAGCCTAGTTTAGTGTGAGCAGAATCGGCTTGAGGGTTGTGAATGGATTCAATGTGGTTGTGGACTCCATGTGAATCAGGTGTGTTCATTCCAGTATGGCACTTCTCAAGGAGGGGTGTTGGAATATTAAATGTTGTTCCATCTTCGTCCAATACATGTAATATTATGGTTGTGCCGTATGAGTTGTGAAACGGCTTGATAATACCTGTGTGTTGAGTCTCCGTGTAGTTGTGAGGTTATGTGAGCAGAAGAGCTTTTGAGATTTAGATTATATATATCGCACCTCAATTGTATGGCTCTATCAGTCTCCCCAGGATAGTATTATGTACTTAGCGTGCTTGTGACCGATATTCGGTAATTTGTAACGGGGAGCAATTCATCTCTGTGTATATCTCCTTGTGTGAATTTTATGATGGGATCGGGTGGCACGCCACCACGAGTATATTATTTGGATCGGGTTGCACGCTGCAACAGTGTGATATTGAGTACAACTCCCTATAATGATTTTTTTTGTGTTTTACTTCATATTTTTTGATGAAAGTTCATATTAGTTATGTGAGTTGAGTAGTCCCTTCCTAAGTCATTTCCTTATGTATCATGTTCGAGTTGTGGCCTATTGGCGCGTTGTGGCATCGTGTGAGACTGATGGTAATATCTGGGACTGAGCAGTTCATACTGGGTGAGACGAGATTTATGGATCAGGGATCAGTGCGATAAGATTATGTGAAGTATATTACATGACATATTACCATTATTTGGTTCATAATGAGATGATGATTTTAGTCAAGGGTAAAGATTCAATGTTTGGTTAACTATGCAATTGGTTAGAAATTTCAACATGTCTCCTCCGTTGTGGTGGTATCGCCAGCATTATAGCAGGATGTATATATATATATATCATAAGGTGCATTGGGAGAATCAGATTCGTGGAATTTTGGCTATTAAGGTTCGGGGAATGTCATCGTGGTTGGATGATGAAATATCCGGTGTATGGTGCTAAATTCAGCAAAGGCATGCCATCATGTTTTGGTACCTCGTGTTGTAGTTGATACAATTTTATATATTGGAAAAAGGCCTGGGAGAGAATTTGAGATGTTAGAACTGGGTTCTGAGCTTATTGTTTGGATAACATAGGATTTCTTCAGATTTGATCAAGCTAATGTATTCAACTGAGTGGTGGTACCACATATAGGTGCACGAAGTGTTAAACAGTGATTTCAGGTAACTCCAAAGCAGTTCTTAGCACGTTCGAGGACGAACACATGTTTAAGTGGGGGAGAATGTAATGACCAGACCGGTCATTTTGAGCTCTAATGCGTCGTTTGGCAGTTTGAGGTCGTAAACAGCTTCGTTTAAGGTATTATGACTCGTAGGCATGGTCGGAATTGAGTTTCAGGAAGTTCGGAGTCAATTTGGAAAGAAAATTCTCATTTCGGGAGCCTTAAGTTGGAAGAATTGACTAGGATTGGATTTTTGAGTAAACGACCTCAGAATTAGGATTCGAAGGTTCCATCAGGTTCATATGATGATTTCGGACTTGGGCGTATGTTCGGATCGGGTTTTGGATGACCTGGGTTGAAGTGCATTTCAGTGTTATTGATGTCTGTTTGGGATTACGACTCTAGGATTAGCTCCGTATAGTGATTCTGGAGTTGGCAGCGCGATCAGAAGTGAATTCGGAGGTTCGTAGGTCATTTTGAAGTCATTTGGCTAAAGATAGGAATTTGAAGGTTTTTGAGAAGTTTGACCGAGAGTTTAACTTTTTGATATTGGGGTCGGATTCCAATTCCGAAAGTTGGAGCACGTCCATAATGTCGAATATGACTTGTATGCAAAATTGGAGGTCAATCAGACGTGATTTGATAGGTTTCGGCATCGAATGTAGAAGTTTCAAGTTCTAAAGTTCATTAAGCTTGAATTGGGGTGCGATTCATGATTTCGACGTTGTTTGATGTGATTTGAGGCTTCGAGCGAGTTCGTATCATATTTTGGGACAAGTTGGTATAACTGGTTAAGTTCCCGAGGGCCTCGGGTTGATTTCAGAAGGTTAATGAAATGAATTTCGGACCAAAAAAAAAAATGCAGAAATTTCTGCTACACTTTTGGACAGCAACTTGTGCATCGGAGAGCTGATTTTGGAGGCATATATATCAAAATATATAAGGGCTATGAAAATTTGCAAAACATAAATCTTGTAGCCCTTGCATTCTAGTTTGCATAAAGTTAAACCATTCATGATTTGGACATTTGATCAGAACGGTATGATCGATTGAAGATGGCTGGTGAAGCAGTTTCGATAGAATTTACTGATGCATGGAGCCGACTTTGGAAGCTCATATCTCGGAATATATAAAGAGTTATACGGTGTAGAACCTATCAAATGAAAGATCTTCGAGTCTGGTTTCTAAATTTTCAAACCGTTTATCATTTCAATATTTCTGCAAGGAGTTATGGATATTTTAATCGAAGGTGTACAGCAGAGAAAAATTATAATAGGATGTACAACCTGCACAATGCAAGGTACAACTCGATGAAGCTTGGGCAGATTGTTTTAAAAGCGAGTTTTGGCTGATTTCTTTCATTTCTTTCACTTGGATTGGACGATTTTGGAGAGCTCTAGGAGAGATTTTCACCAAGCAGCACTAGATAAGTGATTTCTTCCTATTTTTGAGTTAAATATGTGATTAAGGTTGAAATTAACAATGTTTAATTAGGGAAAATCAGTAGAAAAAGGGAAAACTAGGGCTTGAGTTTAAGAGACCTTCTAGAGGTGATTTGAGGGGTCATTTGGACTCCGATTTCAGCGTTATTTATATGTACGGAATCGTGAGATGATGAGGATCATTTTGGTATAAAGTTTGTTGAGTTTCGAGACGTGGGCCCAGGGGTCGGGTTTTGGCTAATTTCGGGTTTTGTTCATAAAGTTGATATTTTTCGATTGGGATTCATTCCCCTAGGATATTTTGATGTGAAAAATCTGAACTTGATAGATTTGGAGCATTTGGAAGTTGATTCGAGGGGCAAACGTGTTGCGGAGTATCTTTTCGGGCTAGTTTGAGGTAAGCAATGTCTTTAAATCCTGTCCTGAGGGTATGAAACCTCGGACTTTACATCCTTTCACGGTTTTGGAGTGACGCACACACTGGATGGCGAGTGTGGGGCGTGCACAGATTAGAAATTCGGAAATTTGTTCCTTTTCAGGCAACTATTGAGTTGCGAATACACTTTCCAAGCATATGTTTTATAGTATTACTATGTTTGTATATATTTGGACTGTAAGCTATGTTTGGGGCCTAGTGCCGATCTGTCTTAACCCCTTGGGGCCTATTTTCCAGATATTCCTCACTTTGAAATTATGATTTTTTCACTCAGTCATTCCTGATAGATTATTTTGGCACTCATAGTTTATTGATATTATTTCTTGAAATGAAATACTTTTTTGGGTCGAGAACCCCGTTTATTTATGGCCTGAGTGGCATGTTGAGAGTGTCTGACTGAGTGAGGCCAAGGGCCAATATTGTGAGGATATTGGTGATATGAGAGAGGTCGAGAGCCTGAGTGATTGATGCCATGATTTGACTTGTTTGTAGAGCTTGGACTGTTGGAGCCCATCCGGAGTTTGTACACCCCTAGTGAGCGCAGGTACCTACTGAGAGCGAGTGCCGAGTGACGAGTGGTTGGGAGGCATGAGTGACTGTGAGGTGATGAGTGACTGTTAATGAGTGATGGTGAGGTGCTGAGTGATTGATTTACGAGTGACGATTTGGCCCGAGGGGAGAATTTATAATGATATTCTGCTGAGTTTTGATTATGATTCATTTCATCTATTATACTGATATTTTGGGAATTTTACTGAGAAATAATGGAAATTATACTTGCTCAAAGGATTCTTTTTACGGAAATTGGTTGTCAACTTATGTATTAAATGTATACTGTATTAATACTCTGTATCTTACTATATGTGGATTGGTGTTCTGTGCTGTGTGTTTTCTTATCTTCAGACTTGATTTATTTTCATTACTACTGAGTTGGCGTACTCATCATTACTCCCTGAACCTCTGTGTGCAGATACAGGTACTGGTTCTGAGCAGTAGCCATTTGAGATCGTTCATCGTCAGCTTTGGAATTTCGAGGTAGCTGTCCAGCGTCCACAACTTCTCCATTTCCATTCCTTCATTAGTATTTAATATTTTGTTCTGAGACAGTGTATTATTACATTACAGTGTCAGTATTATTGTTAGATGCTCGTGATCAGTTGACTCCAGTTCTGGGGAATAGTTTATACTGTTAGATTATATCATGCTTTATTAAAAACTTAGAATGTTTTATGCTTATCATTATGATTTTTGAGAAATTATATTAAAATAAATGTGTAGTTACGTGATAGTGGCTAGCCTAGTTCCACGATAGGCGTCGTCACGACCAGTTAGGATTTTGGGGTCGTGACACTTACACTCAGACAACTTGAGTTCTTTCTATCATTTTGAATTGCTGCATTGTCTGGCCGGCTGAAAGCCAAGGCTAGACTCTGGGATTCAAATTGCCATCTCCTTCGTATTTACTCTCTCCCTAACTGGTATGCCTTAATTCTGTTATTTTTTTATCTTTTATATGCTATGTAGTCAGTTTATTATAGACCTTAACATGCTTCTGTTTGGATACCTGATTCCTGAGCATCTCTTTCTCAACTAGTATACCTTAGTTATTATTATCTTGTTATGTTCCATGAGAATTATATGATTAGTTTATTTTAAACCTCGATATGCTTTTGTTTGCCATATAGTTCTTTCTTATTTCTCTCTCAACTAGTATGCCTCAATCCCTGTTAACCTACTCTGTTCTGTGTGCTTACCTTAACATGTTTTCTGTCTGATCCATGGTTTCTGTTTACTTCTTTCTAGACTAGCATGCTTTAGTTCCTGTTCTATGTGTTTGTTTGTTTAGATACTTCAAACTTCAGCATGTTTCTGTTTAATATAGGTGTATATGGCCTCACCTAGTGGTAATTAATGAACTAAGTAATCTTCAGTAATGTGAAACCTTGTTTGATTCAGTTGTATGTTCCCTATTCTGAACATGTTTAGATATTGAAGTCAAGAAAACTTGAAGTGCTTAAGTTTGGTTCTAGGGGTTTTGATATGTGATTTTGAGTTTTAACGTTGTTTTGGGTGTTTCGAAGGCTCGAGCGAGTCCGTATTATGATTTGGGACTTGTTGGTATATTTGGAGGGGGGTTCGGGTGGGCCCAGGTGCTTCCCGGACACCACACGAGGCTAAAAGCCAGCTGAAATAGCTGCTGGTGCACATGTTCTGGTATGACCGCAGGTGCGGTTGCCCAGTCACAGGTGTGGGACCGCTCTTGCGGTCCCAGGCTCACAGGTGCGACCCTCCAGCGGGCAGCCCATCTCTTCGCAGGTGCAGACAAAGTTCCGCAGGAGCGGAGCCGCAAGTGCGGTCTCCTCTCCGCAGGTGTGAGCCCAAGCCTCCTCGTCCTTTTCCGCACGTGCGAGCCTTTGCTCGCAGGTGCGGTCCTTGAGCCGCTGGTGCGGAACCACTGTCAGGAAGTGTGTTTCTTTAAAATATGGGTTTCTTCATTTTCTTCCTCCATTAGAACACTTGAGAGCTTAGAAAAAGGGCTCCACGACCCAACCGCTGAAAGGTAAGTAAATTCTATCCTAATGTTGGGTAATGCATGCATTCTTAGTAGGATTTAACTACTTAATTAGTGGAAAATTTAGGAATTTTGGTGGTAACCTAGGGCCTTCGCGAATTTAGAAAATTACCCGTGAATTGGCTATGAAATCATACAAAAATCGTATATTAATGATCTTTTGGCTATGGGTGAGTGTTTCCTACCAAAATTTTTGGAATCGGAGCATGCGGGCCCGGGGTTGTATTTTGGAATTTCTTCAAGAATGGTGAATTTGACTAAATAATAGGAGAATTGAATGCTTTAAATATAAATTGATATATTTGTATAACATTTGGCTAGTTTCGAGTCCGTGGGTGTTGAGTTCGGAGTTTCAGGCGCATTCTTGACCCGAGGAGTAGGTGCGACGCGAGGTGAGTCTCCTTTCTAACCTTGTAAGGGGGAATTGTCCCCCTAGGTGATTTAAATGCTATATATGATAATTGTGGAGGGGCTACGTACGTACAAAGTGACGAGAGTCTGTACGTAGCGGCTATTACTATTATGTCCGGGTAGTTAGGCCCACATCATGCCTTGTGTTTTACTTGATATGAAATATATGCTTAATAAATTAAATGTTATATGCGGATTATTTCCCTAAGGTCATGGAATTTGAGAAAACTTGTAAGGAATTGTTCACTTAAAAGTAAATTTTTTATTTAAAAAAGAAGGATAATGTGTGTGCATTTGACCGCTTCGAAATTTACATTCCGCGAGCGGAGTCTGATTTCCCCCACTCTTATGGGAATGGCCGTAGGCCACGGTGGATTGAGAGATGCACTTTTGGTTCAGGCCGTTTGATCCTCGAAAGTTCATAGGGAGGATTACTTTATGGCAGATATGCACTTTTGGTTCGGGCCGTTCGATCCTCGGCAACGCATATATGTGAGCACTTTACGGAAAGGTGCACTTATGGTTCGGGCCCTTCGAACCTCGACAGTACACGGGCATGACTATCTTATGACTTCGCCCGGTTGTCCTTACCCTGCATGCGTATGATTTATTTGTTACTAAATTAATGGACATTGATTGACAGATATTTGGGGGAAGGTGAATTAGTAATTGTTTTATTCATTTCCAGTACTTCCTTGGATTTCAGTGCCTTATATATATTTTTTGCTTCACTGCCTTTACATGCCTACCATTTTTATCATATTCTGTTAAATTATATTGTTGGACCTTAGTGAGTCTCATGTCGACCTCTCGTCACTACCTCTTCGAGGTTAGGCGGGATACTCACTAGGTACATATATATTTATGTACTCATACTACGATTTTGTACTTAATTGTACAGGTTCTGAGGCTGGTGCATCTGGTTGTCATACCGGAGTTTGGCTTTCATTATAGATGGACCTGACTTCACAATGAGCTTCTTTTCTCCTGGAGATCTCCGGTAGCACCATGGGGTTTCTTTTGCTTATTTACCGTCTATTTCCTTTAGACAATGGGACTATATATTATATCTTTTGTATATTCTGTTAGTATGCCCGTAGGACTTGTGACACTAGTTCCTAGCACACACGTGATAGTTATTAAGGATTTCAGGTTTTTATATATATTGGCTCACGCCTCTTCGTGACTGATTTTGATTAAAAACTAGCTAATTATTCTTGTCGATTCATGCTTTAAGTTTTAAAATCTGAGTCTATGTTAAAATGTTTAATCTAATAAGAAAGAACCCTTAGTAAATTAAGAGTTGGCTAGCCTGACCCCGTTGTTGGGCGCCATCACGACCTAAGTTAGGATTTTGGGTCGTGAAAACATGGTATTAGAGTACTAAGTTCACGTAAGTCTCACGAGTCACGGTAAACCCAGTAGAGCCTTGCGGATCGGTACAGAGACGTCTGTACTTATCTTCAGGAGGCTATAGGGTGATAGGAAACCTCTCTTTGTTCTTAATCTATCGTGCAATCGATGATTTACTAAATTCATTCTTATATTCTCTCACAGATGGTGAGGATGCGTGCATCTGATGTTCTAGACCCGGTAAGGGCCGCTACCCCCATTGTCCGAGGCTGGGTGAGGGCACCGGCCCGTAATAGGGGACGAGGGCGTCCCAAATCTATCCCGGTTCCGCCCCTAGAGGATCCTATTATAGAGGAGCAGGATGAGGTGCCTCCAGCAGATCATGCTCTAATAGACTTCATGACGGCGCCTGGCTTCCAGGAAGTCATGGGCCGTATGATGAGATTCATGGACACTATGTTCTAAGCTGGTTTATTTCCAGCAGACCTTGCCACTCCTCAGGCGGGAAGGGGAGTCCATACCCCTCCTACCCAGGCTGCAGGCCAGACAACAGCATTATATCATGCCCCGGGTACACTGCACGTGGGTGGGGTCCAGCCTGTTGCAGCAGCACCTGAGCCCAGACCAGCTGCGGACGTTGATCCGCAGAAGTTATTGGATAGATGGACTCGATTTCACCCTCCAGTCTTTGGGGGTGAGCGAGGCGAGGATGCCATGGATTTTGTGGATAGGTGTAGGGACAGACTGCACAACATGAGGATACTAGAGTCCCACATAGTGGATTTCACTACCTTTCAGTTGGAGGGCAGAGCTCGTAGGTGGTGGCAGTCCTATATTCTTAGCAGGCCAGCAGATTCTCATCCTGTCACTTGGGAGCAGTTCACACAGATGTTTCTAGATAGATATATCCCACCCTGTGAGAGGGAAGAGCTGCGGTATCAGTTTGAGCGGCTAGAGCAGGGACATATGTCAGTGGCAAATTATGTGGCAAGATTTTCAGAGTTGTCTCGCCATTCACTCAAGATACTACCTACTGATGGAGAGAGGGTGCAGAGATTTGTGGCTGGGTTGCATCCAGGTATTAGGTCCACCATGGCCCGAGAGGTGGATATGTATACTCTTTATCAGCTCGTGGTAGAGATTTCTCGCATGATCGAGGGTTATCGGTTGAGGAGCAGGGAGCAGGAGCAACAGGACAAGAGGGCTAGAGTCTCTGGAGATTTCAGAGGTGCCCCAGCTAGGGGAAGGGGTCACTTTAGCAGTGGTCAGCCTAACAGGCCTTTATATTCAGCACCTCCACCACCTCCCCGAGGTGTTCTAACGAGGCCTCATTTCAGCGCCATGCCAGAGCATTCCTACCGTCCTCCAGCCATTCATAGTTCACCCAGTGGTTATCCCAGTCATCCGAGATCCTCCGACCCCTACTTCAGTGCTATGCCAGCGGGGCATCACCCTCCGGCCATTCAGGATTCTTCTTTGGGGCAGCATACTATGGTACCTGGGAGTTGTTATGAGTGTGGAGAGACAGGTCATATGTGGAGGCAATGTCCTAGGTTTCGGGGCAAGGACGTACAGTAGGTTTATCAGCCGATGGGTATGGCACCAGCAGTCCGGCCACCTAGAGGTGAAGGACAGGTCGGCATGGGTCGTCCTAGAGGTGGAGGCCGGTCAGGGGGAGATCAGGCAACTCCTGTTCACTCTTGTGGATCTCAGTCTTCCGGTACTCCAGCCAGATTCTATGCCATTCCAGCCAGATCAGATGTAGTGGCCTCAGACGCCGTGATCACATGTATTATCTCAGTATGTGGTAGAGAGGCTTCAGTATTATTTGATCCAGGATCCATGTATTCATATGTTTCAGCATTATTTGCTCATTTTCTGGATGCTTCTCACGAGTCCTTAGGTTCTCCTATATATGTGTCCACTCTTGTGGGCGATTCTGTGGTGGTATACCGGATTTATCGGTCTTGTGTGATCACCTTCTGTGGGTTCAAGACTAGAGCGGACCTTTTATTGCTCGACATGGTTGATTTTGAGATTATTCTAGGCATGGATCAGTTATCTCCTTATCATGTCGTGCTAGATTTCCATGCCAAGACAATTACTTTAGCCATGCCCGAGTCGCCTAGGCTGGAATAGAGAGGTGCCTCAGCTAGTGCAACCAGCCGGGTTGTTTCATTCCTGAAGGCTCGACATATTGTTGAGAAGGGTTGTCTTGCCTTTCTTGCTCATGTGCGGGATACTGGTGCCGAGTCTCCGATGATTGATTCGGTGCCAGTGGTTCGAGAGTTTGCTGCTGTATTTCCTTTAGACCTTCCAGGCATGCCTCCAGATTGTGATATTGATTTCTGAATTGATTTAGCACCAGTCACCCAGCCTATATCTATTCCCCCGTACCGTATGGCTCCGAAAGAGTTGAAGGAGTTGAAGGAGCAGCTTGAGGACTTGTTAGCTAAGGGGTTCATCAGACCAAGTGTATCTCCGTGGGGTGCTCCAGTTCTATTCGTGAAGAAGAAAGATAGGTCCATGCGGATGTGTATTGATTACCGCCAGTTGAACAAGCTTACCATTAAGAACAAGTACCCTTTTCCGCGCATCGATTATTTGTTTGAGTAGTTGCAGGGTGCTAGGGTGTTTTCTAAGATTGATTTGAGACCGGGATATCATCTGTTGAAGATTCGGGCTTCAGATGTTTCGAAGACTGCTTTTCCTACGAGATATGGCCATTATGAGTTCCTGGTGATGTCCTTTGGCTTGACTAATGCCCCAGCAGCATTCATGGACTTGATGAATAGGGTGTTCAGGCCGTATATTGATTTTTTTGTCATTTTCTTCATAGATGACATCTTGATTTACTCAAGTAGCCTGGGTGAGCACGAGCAGCATTTGAGGGTTGTGTTCCAGATCTTGCGAGAACAGAAGCTATATGCTAAATTCTCCAAGAGTGAGTTCTGGTTGGATTCTGTATCATTCCTGGGGCATGTAGTATCCGGAGAGGGTATCAAGGTTGATCCTCAGAAGATCGAGGCAGTTTAGAGTTGGTGGCCCTACTTCAGCTACAGAGATCAGGAGCTTTTTGGGCCTAGCAGGCTATTATCACCGATTTGTGGATGGATTCTCTTCTATTGCAGCTCCATTGACCAGATTGACTCAGAAGAATTCCCCGTTACGATGGTCTGACGAGTGTGAGGCGAGCTTTCAGAAGCTCAAGACAACATTAACCTCAACACCAGTTCTAGTATTTCCTTATAGTTCTGGGATGTATACAATATATTGCGACGCTTTGCCCGTTGTCTTGGGGTATGTATTGATGCAGGAAGGAAGAATTATTGCGTATGCTTCGCGCCAGCTGAAGTTTCATAAGAAGAATTATCATGTGCACGACTTGGAATTGGCGGCGATTGTTCATGCTCTTAAGAATTGGAGGCACTACTTGTATGGAGTGTCCTGTGAGGTTTATACAGACCACCGTAGCATGAATCACTTGTTCAAGTAGAGGGATCTTAATTTGAGGCAGCGCAGATGGCTTGAGTTGTTGAAGGATTATGATATCACCATTATATATCATCGGGGCAAGGCAAATGTGGTAGCGGATGCTCTATGCAGGAGGGCGGAGAGTATGGGTAGCTTGACTTATATTGCAGCAGAGGAGAGACCTCTAGCCTTGGACATTCAGTCCTTGGCAAATCGCCTGGTAAGATTAGACCTTTCAGAGTCTCATCGAGTTTTAGCACATGTGGTTGCTCAGTCTTCGTTATTGGGGGAGATCAAGGCCCGACAGTTCTATGATCCGTGCTTAGTAGAGCTTCGGGAGACAGTGGTTCAGGGTAGGGCCAAGGAGGTTACTATTCGCGAGGATGGTGTTCTAAGACTTCAGGGCCGCTTATGTGTTCCTAATGTTGATGGTCTGAGGGATAGGATTCTAGAGGAGGCACACAATTCTCGGTGTTATGTTCATCATGGTGCTACGAATATGTATCGTGATTTGAAGCAGCATCACTGGTGGAGGTGGATGAAGAGGGATATCGCGGATTATGTGACTAGGTGTCTCAATTGCCAGCAGGTGAAGTATGAGCACAAGAGGCCAGGAGGCCTACTTCAGCAGATGCCCATTCCTGAGAAGAAATGGGAGCGCATCGCTATGGACTTCGTGGATGGGTTGCCTTAGACTTTGCGGAAGGTTGACGCGGTTTGGTTCATTGTGGATAGATTGACCAAATCGGCGCATTTCATTCCAGTAGCTACTACTTATACTTCTGAGAGGTTAGCCTAGATCTACATTCGCGAGATAGTTCGGTTGCACGGTGTACCGGTGTCCATTATATCATATCGAGTTCCTCAGTTCACCTCGCATTTAGGAGAGCATTGCATAGTGAGATGGGCACCCAGATAGATCTCAGCACAGCATTTCACCCTTAGACTGATGGTCAGTCGGAGCGTACGATTCAGATATTGGAGGACATGCTCAGGGCATGTGTGATTGCCTTCGGAGGTCAGTGCGATCGGTTCTTGCCTTTGGCAGAGTTTGCTTATAATAATAGTTATTAGTCCATCATTGAGATGGGACCATTTGAGGCTTTGTATGGTCGGCGGTGTCGTTCTCCTATCGGGTGGTTTGAGCCTGGCGAGGCTAAGTTATATGGTACCGACCTGGTGAGAGATGCTTTGGAGAAAGTGAAGTTGATTCAGGAGAGGCTCCGCACAGCACAGTCCAGACAGAAGAGTTACACGGATCAGAGGGCGCGTGATGTATCATTTTTGGAAGGAGACAAGGTTCTGCTGAAAGTCTCGCCTATGAAGGGTATTATGAGGTTTGGGAAGAAGGGAGAGCTAAGCCCGAGGTTTATAGGTCCCTTCGATGTGTTGAGGCGAGTTGGGAGAGTTGCTTATGAGATGGCCTTACCTCCCAGTTTATCAGGAGTTCATCAAATTTTTCATGAATCCATGCTCTGGAGCTACCATGCCGACTTCTCTCACGTGGTTGATTTCAGCACTATTCAGTTGGATGACAGGTTGGGCTACGAGGAGGAGCCAGTTGCTATTATTGATACACGCGATCGCCAGTTGAGGTCCAAGACAGTTTCTGCAGTGACGGTCCAGTGGAGGGGCCAACCAGTCGAGGAGGCGACCTGGGAGTCTGAGGAGGATATGCGGCACAGTTATCCACACTTATTCAGCACTTCAGGTATGATTCTAGACCCGTTCGAGGATGAATGTTTGTTTAAGAGGTGGAGAACGAAACGACCTGACCGGTCATTTTGCATTACCGGACCCCGTTCCCCAAAATAAAACTTCCTATAGCAGCTTTCTATGACTTATGACTTGTGGGGACTAGTGGTTCGGGATTCGGACATGTTTAGAGTGTTATAGGAACAATGGGTTCCTTTAGCTTGGCCTTTAAGGCCAAGTTTGACTTCAGTCAACATTTTTAGGAAACGACCTCGGAATTGAGTTTCGACAGTTCCGATAGTTTCGTACGATGATTCCAGACTTGGGTGTATGTTCAGAATGGGTTTTGGATGACCCGGGAGCATTTCAGTGCCCAATATTGAAATAAGAGTTCCTTAGAATCCTATTGTGGTTTGGGACGTGTTTTTGAGTTATCGAGGTCCGGACAGAATTATGAGACCGGGAATAGTTCCGTTATGTCATTTATGACTTGCCTGCAAAATTTGGTGTCATTCCTAGTAGTATAGGTCGGTTCGGCGCGTTGTTAGTAAAGTCAAGAAAACTTAACGTTCCTAAGTTTTGTTCTAGGGGTTTTGAGGTGTGATTTTGAGTTTTAGCATTGTTTTGGGTGTTCCGAAGGCTCGAGCGAGTCCGTATTATGATTTGGGAGTTGTTGGTATATTTGGATGGGGGCTCGGATGGGCCCAGGTGCCTCCCTGACACCACACGAGGCCAAAAACTAGCTGAAATAGCTGCTGGTGCACCTGTTCTGGTGTGACCGCAAGTGCGGCTGCCCAGTCACAAGTGCGGGACCGCTCTTACGGTCCCAGCCTTAGAGGTGCGACCCCCAAGTAGGCAGCCCATCTCTCTCAGGTGCGGATAAAGTTCCGCAGGAGCGGAGTCGCAAGTGCGCTCTCTTCTCCGCAGGTGCGAGCCCAGGCCTCCTCGTCCTTTTCTGCAGGTGCGTGCCTTTGCTCGCAAGTGCGAGACCGCAGGTGCGGTCCTTTGCTCGCAAGTGCGAGACCGCAGGTGCGGTCTTTTGCTCGCAGGTGCGGTCCTCGAGTCGGAGGTGCGAAACCACTGTCAGGTAGTGTGTTTCTTTAAAATACTGGTTTCTTCATTTTCTTCCTCCATTAGAACACTTGAGAGCTTGGAAAAAGGTCTCCAGGACCCAACCACTGAAAGGTAAGTAAATTCTATCCTAAAGTTGGTTAATGCATGCATTCTTAGTAGGATTTAACTACTTAATTAGTGGAAAATTTAGGAATTTGGGCGGTAACCTAGGGCCTTCGAGAATTTAGAAAATTACTCGTGAATTCACTATGAAATCATACAAAAATCGTATATTAATGATCCTTAGGCTATGGGTGAGTGTTTCCTTAGAGAATTTTTAGAATCCGAGCATGCGGGCCCGGGGTTGGATTTTGGGATTTCTTCAAGAATGGTGAATTTGATTAAGTAATAGGAGAATTCCATGATTTGAATATAAATTGATATATTTGTATAACATTTGGCTAGTTTCGAGTCCGTGGGTATTGAGTTCGGAGTTTCGGGCACATTCTTGACCCGAGGAGTAGGTGCGACGCGAGGTGAGTCTCCTTTCTAACCTTGTAAGAGGTAACTGTCCCCCTAGATGATTTAAATGCTATCTTTGATAATTGTGGAGGGTCTACGTACGTACAAAGTAACGAGAGTCCGTACGTAGCGGCTATTACTATTATGTCCGGGTAGTTAGGCCCACATCATGCCTTGTGTTTTACTTGATATGAACTATATGCTTAATGAATTATATGTTATATGCGGCTTATTTCCCTAAGGTCATGAAATTCGAGATAACTTGTAAGGAATTGTTCACTGAAAAGTAAATTTTTTTTAAAAAAAGGATAATGTGTGTGCATATGACCGCTTCGAAATTTACATTCCGCGTGCGGAGTGTGATTTCCCCCACTCTTATGGGAACGTGCCGTATGCCATGGAGGATTGAGAGATGCACTTTTGGTTCAGGCCGTTCGATCCTCGGAAGTGCATAGGGAGGATTACTTGATTGCAGAGATGCACTTTTTGTTCGGGCCATTCGATCCTCGGCAGTGCATAGATTTGAGTACTTTATGGAAAGGTGCACTTATGGTTCGAGTCGTTCGACCCTCGGCAGTGCACGGGCATGACTATCTTATGAATCCGCCATTTGTCCTTACCCTGCATGCACATGATTTATTTGTTACTAAATTCATGGACATTGATTTGACAGATATTTGGGGGAAGGTGAAGTAGTAATTGTTTTATTCATTCCTAGTACTTCCTTGGATTCCAGTGCCTTATATATATTTGTTGCTTCACTGCCTTTACATGTCTACCGTTTCTATCATATTCCGTTAAATTTTATTGTAGGGCCTTAGTGAGTGTCATGTCGACCTCTCGTTACTACCTCTTCGAGGTTAGGCAGGATACTCACTGGGTACATATATATTTATGTACTTATACTATGCTTCTGTACTTAATTGTACAGGTTCTGAGGCTGGTGCATCTGGTTGTCGGACCGGTGTTTGACTTTGGTTATAGACGGACCTGACTTCACGGTGAGCTGCTTTTCTCCTGGCGATCTCCGGCGGCACCATGGGGTTTCTTTTGCTTATTTCCCATCTATTTCTTTCAGACAGTGGGACTGTATATTATATCTTTTGTATATTCTGTTAGTATGCCCGTAGGACTCGTGACACTAGTTCCTGGCACACGCGTGATAGTTATTACGTATTTTGGGTTTGTATATATATATTGGCTCACGCCTCTTCATGACTACTTTTGATGAAAAACTGGCTAATTATCCTTGTCGATTCATGCGTTAAGTTTTAAAAACTGAGTATATGTTAAAGAACCCTTAGTAAATTGAGAGTTGGCTTGCCTGACCCCGCTATTGGGTGCCATCACGACCTAAGTTAGGATTTTGGGTCGTGACATCTTTGTTCAAGCTCGGGTAGAAATCCTTCCTATAGGTCCATTGTGTTGATTCCTTATGTGCATGCTACCGTTTGTTTAGAGATCATGCCCATAGGATTTCCTTATGATTGTTTATGATTCTGAATTTTCATATATTTGGCATATTAGAGACACTGCCTATAGGGCTTTTACAATTCTGCATTAGAATCCATGTTTGTGGGATCTACACATATTTCCAATCTCAATGTGCATTAATGGTCATGTATTTAGGATTCTATTTGTTTGAGCTAATAAAATTTCCTGGCAATTTGCCTTAAAAATTCTGCCCCAATGTGATTAATAGATATCGTGCCTATAGGAAATAAAAAAAATCAGTTTCAATTTTGATACCATGCTTATAGGAATAAAAGGAGCCAATTTCAAAACCTAGAAATCATGTCTATAGGATTTAAACTAATATATAGCATGCCTATAAGGTAAATTAGTTGTAAATTTAGAAATCATGCTTGTAATCAGTTTTAACACTTAGAAACCATGCCTATAGGAGTTAACTAATTTTGCAAAAGTAGAAAGCATGCCTATATGATCTAAAGAGATAAAAACCTGTCTGTTAAAATCAGTAACTCGTTGTTATAGGTCTATAATTATCGGTTGTAGATACCATGCCTATAGGATTCTGTTCTGGTTATCACTTAGGCAAACTTGTAGGTTTATTAAGAATTCTAGGCCTCAAACTGTGATCTCTTGCTGCTTGAAATTTGCCCAGATTCAGAACTTAATCGAAATCAGTAGGTAAATTGATAAGTCCCTATGCTCGCCTTAAACAAACTACGTCTCTACATTTTCTTCCTGCTCATCTAGATATCTTGCCTATAGAATCCTAAATTAATGAAATTTGTTTATTGAACTGCGTGCATTTGTTGACTGTTTGTGGAGGTTAACATGAGCCTTTAGTTGTTCTTTTGTGATGGTCCTATTTGAATTTTGTTTGTCTCCTAGCTTTTTCTCATTTTTAGCAACCTAGGTCAGTCTAGAACCACCTTAAGTAGAGGTCCTAAACACCTCAGGACCTTAGGGAGAGGGACAGGTAGTGCACGCATTAGGCACGAGTTAGAAGCTACTAGAATGCTTAGGTAACAACTGAAATATGGTAATTGGGTAGTAAAAGTGTAACGACCCGACCGGTCGTTTTGAACTCTAGCGCGTCGTTCAGCAGTATGAAGTCATGAGCAGCTCCATTTCAGGTATTATGACTCGTAGGCATGGTCGGAGTTGAATTTCGGGATGTTCAGAGTCATATTGGAAAGAAAATTCTCATTTCGGAAGCCTTGAGTTGAAGAAATTAACAAAGGAATTTTGAGGAAACGACCTCAATCAAGATTTGAAGGTTCATGCAGGTTCGTATGATGATTTTGGACATGGGCGTATGTCCAGATCGGGATTTGGAACACTCGGGAGCATTTCAGCGTATATTGTGGAAGTCAGCATTTTGAAAAATTTCCTAAGTTTGGCTTGAAGTGCATTTTAGTGATATTGATGTCTGTTTGGGATTCCAAGCCTGGGAATAGCTCCGTATGGTGATTCTGGAATTTGGAACACGATCAGAAGTGAATTCGGATGTCCGTAGGTCATTTTGAAGTCATTTGGCTAAAGACAGAATTTTGAAGGTTTTTGAGAAATCCGACCAGAAGCGGAAATTTTGATATCGCGGTCGGAATGAGATTCCGAAAGTTGGATTAGGTACGTAATATCAAATATGACTTGTATGCAAAATTTGGGGTCAATCGAACGTGATTTGATAGGTTTCGACATCAGATGTGGAAGTTTGAAATTTCAAGTTCATAAAGTTTTAATTTTTGTGCGATTCGTGATTTTCGCATTGTTTGATATGATTTGAGGCCTCGACAAGTCCTCATTATGGTTTGGAACTTGTTGGTGTAATTGGAAGGGGTCCCGGGGGCCTCGGGTGGATTTCAGGTGGTTAACAGATCAATATTTGAAGTTGAGAAAAGCTGAAGTCATTGTCATCTGGTGTGACCGCACCTGCGAAGCTTGGGCCGCAGGTGCGGCTTTGGCGCCGCATGTGCGATATTTCACTGGCTTGGCTGGGAGCGCAAGTACGATGCTATTTCCGCACCTGCAAAGCCGCAGGTGCAGAAGTTTGGGAGCACCCGCGGGAGCGCAGGTGCGAAGATTGGATCGCAGGTGTGAAAATAGGCCTGGGCAGAATGTTTTTAAAACGAGAACTTTCCATTTCTCCTCCTAATTTCATTTGGCATAGACGGTTGTGGGGAGCTTCAAGGAGGGATTTTCTTCAAGGATCACAAGGTAAGTTATTCCAACTCATCTCAAGTTAAATACAAGGTATATGCATGGATTTGAACATGAAAAATTGTGGAAAAATTGGGAATTTTGAAGAAAACCTAGAAAATTTGGTATTTTGGATTATAGCCACGAATTGAGTATGAATGTTTGAGTAAATGATATATTTGAGTTATAAAGCTATGGATAGGGTATATCTTCGAGAAATTTTGAAATCCGGGCACGTGGGCTTGAGGGCATTTTGGTCAATTCGCTGAGTGGAGTTGGGAAATTATATAATTTGAATTGTTGCAAGTATTAGAGTATATTTTCATTGGTTTATTGTTATTGGATAGTTTTGGGGCGTTGTGCGTCCATTGGAGTCGTCGGAAGGGCTTGGAAGCCGGTTATGGAATTTCGGAGCGAAGTAAGTCTCATTTCTAACTTTGTTAGGGGGGATTGTCCCCCCTAGGTAAACTAATTAAATATGTGCTACTATCTGCGAGGGCTACGTACGCACGAGGTGAGGGGAGTCCATGCGTAGCTACTATTATGCTCATGTCCGGGTAGCCTAAGACCCACTAGCATGCCTTACGTGTTGTACATGTGATACTGCCAATAATGTTAGACTGATAATGCAATTGAATTGGTAATCTATTTCCCAAGAAGGCTAGAGTGTACCTTTCTTAATCATTTAGGAAGAGAATTGACCCCTCTGTGGATAATTATATTCCTGGTAAGGTTATATTATTCAATATTATTAAACTTGGCAAATGAATTTTGAGAAAAGATTTAAATACTATTTTTGTGACTTTTAAAAGAGAAATTTTTCATTTACTTGAGTATTTGTTTTCCCGATGTAGTTGGGGTGGACTCTTTGTGTGTGCATGTGACCGCTTCGGAATTTACATTCCGTGAGCGGAATGTTATTTTCCCCACTCTCATAGGAGCGGGCCGTACGCCACGACGAGATTTAAAGATATATTATGGTTCGGGCCGTTCGACCCTCGACAGTGCACATATATGATTATTATGATGGCTCAGGCCGGTTGTCCTTATCCCATATGTGCATGCTAAATTGTTAATGATTTTTCCTGGATTTTGAAGTGACAAGATATTTGGGGGGAAATGAAGAAATAATCATTTATTTAAGATATTTGGGGGGAAATGAAGTAGTAATTGTTTATTTACTTTTAGTATTCATTTTAATTATAGTTATCCTTAATGTTTACTGTTTTTATCATGCCTATTACTGTTATCATATCTTGTTACCTTAGTGAATTTCAAGTCGACCTCTCGTCACTACCTCTCTGAGGTTAGGCGGGATACTTACTGAGTACACGTTGTTTTCGTACTCATGCTACACTTGTTGTGCATTTTTATTGCACAGTTACTTTCATAGTGATGTGGCTAGTTTGGAGAGTTAGGCGAGCTGCATCATCCGGAGGCGATCTGCAGCTGACAGAGTCTCCCTCATATTGTATTTATTTTCATTTTAAATTCCTTGTCCAATTTGTATTTCGGACAAGCTTTGTAGTATTTGTGAAATTCTTAGAATTCGCTCATGCACTTGTGACACTGTATTCTTGGATGTGTTTGGGATATATTTCCTAAAATGGAATATTTAAACCATCGCATTTACTTAACGGATTTTTTTTAGTTATTACGTAATAAGTTAAAGGCAATGATTTCAAAAATGTTAAAATAGGAATTTATTTCAACTAATTAATGGTTGGCTTGCCTGACGATGGTGTCCGGCGCCATCACGACCTTAATAGATATTTGGGTCGTGACAACATGGTATCAGAGCTCTAGGTTTCCTTAGGTCTCACGAGTCATGAGCAAGTCTAGTAGAGTCGTGCGGATTGGTACAAAGACGTCTGTACTTATCTTCGAGAGGCTACATGGCTGTTAGGAGTACTTCCCTTCTCGATTCCTTATTGTGCGATTTGATTCCTCTGTGGCTTATTCCTACGTTTCTTCCTACTCAATCTCACACGTCGCGAAGCGCTTGCTATGAATCAGGAATTTGAGGAATTTAAATGGTGTTACAGATATGATGCGAGATGTTTTCCATGTGTAATTGGTTGGGGCTGTTGTTGTGACCCTGCAAAAGGATAATGTGTTGTTTCAGCTCAGTAGTTGTGTTTCTGAGAGCCTTACGGCTATGCTCAGGTAGTGATGATGCTTACGATTGGTTATCGCGTGATGTCGATATGATGATAGAATGCTTGACCATATATTGGGGGTGATGAATGGCTTGAAGGGAGGTCTTCTCAGGGCGTGATTTTGAGATTTCAGCATTTTAGTTCTGGCAGAGGAAAGGCAGTTGGACTATAAATGGTCAGGTTTTGGATTAATAAAGCAGTAAGACTTGGTGTTTTCAAGTAAGGTGGGATATTCACCTGTGATGTGATGTCATCATCACTGATCGAATGGAATATGTTAAGTCTGTCGGTGCTATGGTTTATTCGGATGCATTGGGTCAGAGTGTTGTGAAGTAGTATTGAAGAAGCTATTATCAAAGATCGGGGCGTGGTGGTTCAGTCCTGGATAAGTGTTGATAATGAAGGAAACTCGAGATAAATGATCTTCGGAGAGTTTGAAGTCGTGGCAAACTGCTGGTTTAAGAGCTGCAGAGAATAACATTGAATTGATGCAGCAATTGGGCAGCATACGATGAACGAAGATATGTGAAAAGTGCTAGGCGGTGGTTCCCTTTTCTAAAAGGCTAGGTGCAAGGAACGAAAATCGGGTAGTTGTTTAAAGGAATGAGATTAACAAGTGGGAGAGTGGCAGCATAGCGCAGGAGTTCAGTGGTAAGACGGATGCCTATCTTGAGGGAAAGTTTGAGAGTTTTAGTGGATGGAAATTGGGTCTACGAGCTTAAGTTGAAATATGGGTTATTTTGACGGAAGGTTAGATACAACTGGGAGGAGTTGTTAGGAATGAAGAAGGACATAATGTGGCGGTGAATTCGAGGATATTGTAGCGCATTTAGTAGATGTCCATGAGGAGCAGACGGACTGGTAAAGTTGGTGAACGAGAAAATGCTTAGGATGGGATATTGATGTTGTAGAGGGGGGTGCAGTACGACGTCATTGGAAGGTGTCAGTTGGTGATTTCCACAGGTGGGTTATCTTCTGTGAGTAGGTTAGCGGTTCTGTGGTTGGCAAGTTTTTGTGAGGGATTCTAGTGGCTATTCGGTAGGAGGCAGAATGTGTAAATGATGCTAGAGAATTTGAGTATTTAGGGAGTACTAACAAGAGAATTTGGAAGAATTGGACGGGTTGGTTGAGCAAGATCATGTTAACAAAGGAGAAAGGATCTCAGCAGGGTCTAGAGTGGTGCAAGGAGTAGCTTCCGGCTAAGTTGGGGAGTCCCACCACCTGCAGTTGGGTTGCAGGATTGTGTTTTCATAGGGTTGCGGAATGTCGACATGTTGGCAAGTTATTTCAGCTAAGGGGAAAGAAGTAAAATTGTGATTGTGCGTGGGATTTGATGAATGTGTGCAAAAGTTGGCCTTCTCGGACCAGGGTTAGGGTTTGACAAATTCAGAATTTATGCTTAAGGCATAGGCGAGTTGTTAGGGTAGTGACTCAGTCACGTGCTTCATTTAAAAGGGTGTTCATGTGCTAGAAAACCCTTGGAGTTGATTGTATTCGGGGCCAGTCAGAGTGGGTGACTCTCAATAGCGATCCTAGTGAATTCAAATGTTAAGAATGCGATGTTTAAGGGTTAAAGGCAGCATTATGCTTAAGAATTTAGCTTTTGCAGCGTAATTTCTGAGAGAGGAAAAATTGTTGGAGTGCTCCATGTTATTTTCAGCGTGCATGATAGTATTGGAGGAGTGAGAGAAATAAACTCCGGGTTGTAGAAATATTATCAGAAGGGTATGAGACGGGTTGCGTGATTTAGGCAGCTTGGTCTTGTGAATCAAGGTCACTCGGGATGAGTGAGGGTTGATTTTTCTATGAGTTAAAGGAAGTTACTATTATTCCTGAAGAAATTGAGGATGAAAAAAAAAAGATAGATTGATTAGCTATGGTTGAAATGGCACATGTGCGGTAGTGATCAGTTTCGTTAGTGTGATTGAGTTATGCGTGTGGTTTGCACAGTGTGTGCGAGGTTTGACCGCTGCTGTAACAGATTTTATTTGGGAGAATTTGAGTGATATGGCATGTCAGGTGTAGGCGGATCTCGGAAGGTTTATGGTGGTTCAGCCCACTACTTAAGGATTTACATGTATTTTGATTGTGGGAATTCACTCGTGTGTTGTGGCGGTTCTCTTGAATTGAGGTGGGTAAAATGTTTCTATATGATGAAGTGTTCACCCTATTAGTGGTTTAGACGTTATGATGGAATTCTTGCGCTATCTCATATTGGCATGTTAGGTGCCGTAAGTAGTATGTAACTGGAAGTAAGGAATCAAAGTTGCGGTTCAGTGTTGACAAGGATGTCATGAGCTCGGATGAGCAAGACAAAGTGATTTGAATGTTCAGAGTGAGCTGGGGTTATCTTCAGTGTCACCTGAGATCGATATTCGGTGAAAGAGGCTTTGTACCCTGGTTATGGGTTCTTGATTTGTCTTACAACGATAGTATGGCCAGTGGTGGATGTGCACACTTGCTACCTTGTGGAAGGTCGTGGGAGCGTGACCACGGGATGATCGTATGAGTGTGATATGTAGTCACTTAATGGATTGAAGATTTGGACTGAGTATAAAGAAGGGTAATATTGATTATTTGAGAATTTATGGTTGGAAGGCGTTTGGTTCATTTTGTTGTGGATTGTGGGGGTGTTTGTCCCATCTATGATGGTTGTTCTTGCGTATTATGAGAGGAAGTGGGTTAATATGAACCCACATAAAGTTATTAGCCTAGTTCGGTGCGAGCAGAATCAGCTTGAAGTGTGTGAATGGGTTTAAACAGGATTATGGGCTTCATGTGAGGCAAATGTGTTCATTTCAGTATAGCGCTCCTCAAAGAGGGGTGTTGGAATATCGGGTGTTTTTTCGTCTTCGCCAAATTCATGTGATATTATGATTGTGTCGTGTGAGTTGTGAAACGGCTTGATAATTTCTTATGTGTTGAGATCCCGCGTAGTGATGATGTTATGTGAGCAGGATAGCTCTTGAGATCCAGAGTATATATATATATATATATATATATCTCACCTCAGTTGTGCTTGAGTTTTGTAGAATATGGACTTATCAGTCTCCCCAGGATGGTATTATGCACTTAGCGTGCTTGTGACCAATATTCAGTAAATTTTAATAGTGAGCAATTCAGCTCCGTGTATATTTCCTTATGTGAATTTTATGATGGGATCGGGTGGCATGCCGCCACGGCTATGTTATTTGGATCGGGTTGCATGCCGCAATAGTGTGATGATGAGTAAGGTTCCTATATTTACTTTTCTTGTGTTTTACTTCCTATTTTTTTAGGAAAGTTCATAATAGTTGCGTAAGTTGAGTAGTCCCTTCCTGAGTCATTTCTTATGTATCGTGTTCGAGTTGTGGCCTATTGGCACGATGTGGTATCATGTGAGATTGTTGGCCATGTTTGGGGTGATTTGTTGTCTGAGCAATTTATACTGGGTGAGACGAGATTATTGGATCAAGGATCAAGTGCAATAAGATTAGGTGAAATACATTAAAGGACAGTTACCCTTATTAGTTTGTAGTGAGGTGATGATTCTAGTCAAGAGAAGATATTCAATAATTTGTTAACTCTGCAGTTGGATAGGAATTTCTAGACATCTCCTCCGTTGTGATGGTATCGCCAGCATTATAGCATGATGTGTATATATATATATATATATATATATATATATAAGGTGCATTGGGAGCATTAGATTTGTGAAATTTTGGATATTAAGGTTCAGGGAGTGTCATTGTGGTCAGATGATGAGTTTTGTGGTGCATGGTGCTGATTCAGCAAAGGTATGCAGTCATGTTCTGGTATATCGTGTGGTAGTTGATACGATGTTTATATATTGGAACTAGGCATGGCCGAGAATTTCAGGTATTGGAATTGGGTTCTGAGCTGATTGTAAGGATAAAGGAGGATGACTTCAGGTTTGATCAAGCTAATGTACCCAACTGGGTTGTGGTAGCATGGGTAGGTGCTCGAGGTGTTAAACAATGATTTCAGATAACTCCAGAGCAGTTCTTAGCACGTTCGAGGACGAACGTTTGTTTAAGTAGGGGAGAATGTAATGACCTGACCGGTTGTTTCAGTTGTTTGAAGTCACGAAAGCTCTATTTCAGGTATTTGACTCGTACGCATAGTCGGAGTTAGATTTCGGGAAGTTCGGAGTCATATTGGAAAGAAAATTCTCATTTCGGAAGCCTTAAGTTGGAGAAATTGACTAAGATTGGAATTTTGAGTAAAGAACATCCGAATCGGGATTTGAAGGTTCCTGCAGGTCCGTATGATGATTTCGGACTTGGGTGTATGTCCGGATCGGGCTTTGGATAACCCGGGAGCATTCGACATATATTGTGGAAGTCAGCATTTTGAAGAAATTTCCTAAGTTTGGCTTGAAGCACATTTCAGTGATATTGTTTTCCCTTTGCGATTTCGAGCCTGAGAATAGCTCCGTATGGTGATTCTGGAGTTGGGAGCACGATCGGAAGTGAATTCAGATGTTCGTAGGTCATTTTGAAGTCATTTGGCTAAAGTAGAAATTTGAAGGTTTTTGAGAATCCGACCAGAGAGATTTTTATATCGGGGTCGGAATGTGATTCCGGAAGTTGGAGCAGATCCATAATGTCAAATATGACTTGTGTGCAAAATTTGGGGTCAATCGGACGTGAGGCATCGGATGTGGAAGTTTGAAATTTCAAGTTCATAAAGTTTTAATTTTTGCGCGATTCGTGATTTCGGTGTTGTATGATATGATTTGAGTCTCGAGCAAGTCCGCATTATGTTTTGGAAATGGTTAGTGTAATTGGACGGGGTCCCGGGGGCCTCGGGTGGATTCCGGGTGGTTAACGGATCAATATTTGAAGTTGAGAAAAGCTGAAGTTGCTGTCATCTGGTGTGACCACGCCTGCAAAGCTGGGGCAGCAGGTGCGGCTTTGGCGTCCAGGTGCGATATTTGGCTGGCTTGGCTAGGAGCACAGGTGAGATGCAATTTCCGTACCTGCAAAGCCGCAGGTGTAGAAGTTTGGGTGCACCCGCGGGAGTGTAGGTGCGAAGATTGGATCGCATGTTCGAAAATAGGCCTGGGCAGAATGTTCTTAAAACAAGATTTTTTCCATTTCTCCTCCTAATTTCATTTGGCATGGGCAATTGTGAGGAGTTTCAAGGAGGAATTTTTGTCAAGGATCACAAGGTAAGTTATTCCAACTCATCTTGGTTTTCTTCAAAATTCCCAATTTTTCCACAATCTTTCATGTTTAAATCCATGCATATACCTTGTTATCATATCTTGTGAAATTATTTTGTCGGACCTTAGTGAATTTCAAGTCGACCTCTCATCACTACCTCTATGAGGTTAGGAGGGATACTTACTGAGTACACGTTGTTTTCGTACCCATGCTACACTTGTTGTGCATTTTTATTGCACAGGTACTTTCATAGCGATGTGGCTGGTTTGGAGACTTAGGCGAGCTGCATCATCCGGAGGCGATCCGCAGCTGGCAGAGTCTCCCTAATATTGTATTTATTTTCATTTTAAATTCATTGTCCAATTTGTATTTCGGACGAGCTTTGTAGTATTTGTGAAATTCTTAGAATTTGCTCATGCACTTGTAACATCGGGTTCTGGGATGTGTTTGGGATATATTTGCTAAAATGGAATATTTAAACCATCACATTTACTTAACAAATTTTTGTTTAGTTATTACGTAATAAGTTAAAGGTAATAATTCAAAAATGTTAAAACAAGAATTTATTTCAACTAATTAATTATTGGTTTGCCTGACGATGGTGTCCGGCACCATCACGAACTTAATAAATTTTTGGGTCGTGAAAAAAGGAGATGATGACCTGTGCGCTAATACTATGTGTAGCACCCCACCTGGGAAAAGTTACCAAGTATTGCATGGAAATGATCCTATAGGCTAAACAACTTAGGACCCCTTTAATTCCTATTTTAAAATAATAGTTGTCTAAATTGCTTTATTTTTCTTTAAAGACTAATTCGCTTAATTAAGTTCGGCCGGGACCCACCATTGTGGACCTCGAGGGGTGCCTAACACCTTTTTATTGGTAAAAAAGAGTTTCACACGTAAGCCAACTCTTGACAACTCAGCTAGTTATGTGGACACAGGAGAACGCGACAGCTCAATGTGATTCTTTGAAGAAGTACGGAACAAAGAGGCACGATTCAATAAACCCTCGAGCTCATCAGCTACGGGAAACTCAAACTGATCAAAACAGGGAAGAGACACGGTCAGAATGAATCTACACAAAGCTACGGGTAGATTAAAGAACCCATAATTGATTACTCGTACATTATGTAGCCGTACCCCAATTATCGTTATCCTTTGTAATGCCCCATTAATGTCATAATTAGTCATTAATGGGCAATCATAGCAAGAGTTGAATGTTATATCAAGGAATCTCCTATATAAGGGAAGGGAATACAGCTTGTAAAGGCATCTGATTCTCGAATACAATCTACTTTGCTTTTCTATATTTTTGCAATATTGTCTATTATTCATTTTTCTCTATTTTCTTGATTATCAATAACCCGTGTTGATACTAGATATAGATTTAGTCAAAGGATTTAATTCTTCGGTTAAACAAATTGGTTCCGTTACCAGGAATCTGATAATCTTTGTTTGCTTTTCAAGTGATATCCTATGAACTATGTCGAACTCCTACGACAACAACCGGCAAAGGAATGGAACCCCAGTCCCATCGCCTTCAGGAACCCCACGTGGTTCAAGGGAACAATCCCAAGAAAGATCCAATAACAACAATGGTGATAATGATCAAACAGTGGAACAAGATCGAGTAAAGAAAATGATTGCAGAGTATGTGAGCCAAGCTTTGCAAGAATTTGCGAGGGGATTACCGACACCGTTACCTGCACAATCAACACCACCCCCCAATAATACCATCACCATGGAAAATCCTCAATCTGGGTTGGCAAACTTAGGAAGGGGAGATACTTCCTAATGAATCTCTCGAAGCGAGACCAGGTATATCTAATAACTCAGAACTACAAAATTTACTACTAACCATGCAGAAACAGATGAAGGAGCAAAACGATCGCATCGAACAAATTCTTGGAGTATGCTTATCATCAAAGGCATTGATGTTAATAGGTATTCTCAACAACCTTGGAAGCCAAGTGCATCACCCTTGCCTATACCCAAGAAGTTTAAAATGCCTGACATTCCCAAATTTGATGGAACAACTGACCCACGTGCTCATGTGACTTCTTTCACTACTGGAGTACAAGGCAATGAATTAAGGAAACAAGATATTGAATCAGTCCTTGTAAAAAAATTTGGGGAAACACTTACCAAAGGAGCCCTAACCTGGTATTCTCTTCTCCCTGAAAATTCTATTGACTATTTTGCTGAGCTTGCAGATTCATTTTTAAAAGCACACTCCGGTGCACAAAAAGTTGAGAAAAGAATGGAAGACATATTCAAAATAAAACAAGAAGATACGGAACTACTCCGTTAGTTTGTAGACAGGTTTCAACGAGAAAGAATGAAGTTACCCAGGGTGCCTGATAATTGGGCAGCCATGGTATTCGCAAGCAACCTAAACGATAAAAGCTCAGAAGCAACGAGACGACTTAAGGAAGTCTAAGAGAATTCCCCACTACAACATGGAACGATGTATATAACATGTATAGTTGATGAGTGGCTAGAATTCGTGATTTTAAGCATTATATCCCTTGCATTTTATGTGCTTTAATGATAAAATACACGTCGTATGTGCCTAATAGGGTTTATTTTATGTGTAGGTGAATTGGAAATGGAAACGGGGCTAAACGGATGCAAATACGTCGAAGAATACGCGAGAGGGGACACCCGGACGATAGCCGGGCACCAAGCCAAACAGCCTGGGGTAGCCTGGCGTTACCCAGGCGTTAGACCCAAAACGTCTGGGGGGTCCAGGCGTTACCCAGGCGTTAGAGCTGTAACGCCAGGGCCTGCCTGGCCTTACCCAGGCGTTTGGGCTGAAACGCCTGGGTCCCGGGACGGCTAGAAACCGAGTTTTGACGGGTTTTAAGTGTTTCCAAGTTAGAATAGAAGTCTTTGAGACGTTTAGGGTTTATTCTAAACATATAAATAGACCCAAAAACATCACATTGAGGAGTGGATGCTTATGCGGAGACAGAGGCAGACTTTGGACAGAGGATTCTACTTAGTTTTTCTTCTCTTCTC